>CAHIKZ030000095.1:667500-682500 GCA_903632075.3 Acanthosepion pharaonis
TTCAGTCTTTATACCGGGGTTGAATAAGACTGACTAAGTTTTCGCTGGTTGAAATACGTCTATTCTCCATATGAAATAATTTTGGATTTTATTAAGTACTACTATTTGCTCTGTATAATAAATACATTCATTTCTTTTTGTGGATCAATTTTAATATTTTATATTACTAGGATAGACTTGGATTTATTACCTTTATATACATATATGTATGTATTAAGGGGATTTGAGATAATCATAATTAAGTAATTCAGCGTGTCTAGAAGAAAACTCACATAATGCACTGGGCGGCCGTTTCTTCCTATATTTGGGATTCGTCAGCAGAGCGCATTCACTACCGAGAATTGAACCCGGACCGTTACGATACGACACAAGCGTCATACTAATTCGATATAGAGCCACTCTTCACAAATTCGCGCTTTATTTATTTATATATATATATATATATATATATATATATATATATATATATATATATATATATATATATATATATATATATATATATATATATATATATATATATATATATGTGTATATGTGTGTGTGTGTATGTATGTATGTGTGTGTGTGTGTGTTCTTATTAATTAATTATTTTTATTTAAAAAACAAACAGTGCTCAACACAATTCTGCAGAGCATACATGTTATAAATTTACTGATATTTTATATATATATATATATATATATATATATATATATATATATATATATATATGCGTGTGTGTGTCTGTTTGTGAGAGAGAGAGAGAGAGAGAGTAAGTAAAAATTATCAGAACTTCGCCTTAATATATCTTTTGACAAGAGTGCGGATAATTTTGACTTACACTTGTATATATATTTGATTTTCTGTTTGTCTATATATATATATATATATATATATATATATATATATATGTGTGTGTGTGTGTGTGTGTGTGTGTGTGTGTGTAGTGTCTGTGTGTGTGTCTGTGTACATTCTTAAATATGCTTTATGCGTCTTCTGACGAACATGTATTATGTATAACAAATATACATTTATGGACATACTCTTCCATGTCAATGCACTTAACCCAGCGCTCCTACACTAATAAAACAATCGATCATTTTACATTGACTACGAATTTATTGATCTTCATTTTCACACACACACACACACACACACACACACACACACACACACACACACACATACATAAATATGTATATAATGAAGATTACGAAAAAGATTTGTTTATATACATTTTGTGGTTTTCTCTTGTTTTTGTCCAATTTAACAGCGGTTTCGTTCTGTGGACAAATGATCCGAGCACGTTCAAACATCGTTCAATTTCAGATTCCTTTGAAAATGAATAATGGTCTTTGAATATTTTTGAAATCTTTCTATCCGGGCATTTTTCACTCAAACTGTAAGCGCACGTTGCGATGTATGCAATGTGATATATTTTTGTGAATCCCTAAATGATGAAATTAACCCTTTCAGCCCTCAACGCCGCTTTGCCGGTGGCAGAGAAAAATGGCTTCATGCGGCCAGCAACCTGTTGAACGGTGGGCAAATACTTGTAACTATTTTTATGTCTACCGTGAAATATTACATACTAATTATTTGCGAATTTTTTACTCAGGGTTAAATTTTTTACGAAACCCAGGGCTCAAAGGGTTAATTGTGTTATCAATAATTATTATTATTAAAATTCATTGGCCAATGATTTTTATTATGAAAATGGATTAGCCAATGATTTTTATTACGCAAATGCATTGGCCAATGTTTTTAATTATTAAAATGCATTGGCCAATGATTTTCATTTTGAAAATGCATTGGCTAATGTTTCTTATTATGAAAATGGATTGGCCAATGATTTTTATTACGAAAATTGATTGCCAATGATTTTTATTATGAAAATGGATTGGCTAATGTTTTTTATTATGAAAATGGATTGGCCAATGATTTTTTATTATTAAAATACATTGGACAATGATTTTTATTATGAAAATGCATTGACAAATGATTTTTATTATGAAAATGCATTGACAAATTATTTTTATTACGAAATCCTCATGCGTCTTAGTGACGTTGTCGCCTTGCTGGATTTGGGGTTGATATAAAAGGAAGAAACATATCTATAAGTTTAAAATTTGTTCATGCTGCTGCCATATATGGTCTGGTGCCACTTCTATCTACCATGAGCTTTTTGATAAAATCCAAAGCACAATCAGCAATATTATAGTTCTGATCTGGCAGCTCGGATTCAGTCGCTTTCCTACTGGCATAATGTTGCTTCTTTGTGTTTTATTCTATCAATATTTTTTATGGAAATTCGACTGGCTTTCGACTGAGCACTTCGCTATTCTGCCTAGATTTATTTGAATTTATGCACACTACCAGACGGTCGACGAGGTCTCCCCAATTGACAGTTGAGCTGGTTAGATGTAACCGTAAATTCTATAATAACAGTTTCTTTTCTTGCACTTCTCGCTTGTGGAACTCCCTTCCGGCTCCATGCTTTCTGTTATGGGATCTTAACCATACTACTAATAATGGACAATTCCATACTTAATAAATACTGCGCCTCAGGAGTAGGCAAGGAGTCAGTAGTTCAAGTCTTGACCGGCTGATCGGTTGAATTCTCTGCCTTCGGAGGGGGAGGAACCCGAAAGAGGCTACGCCGAAGGACAGAGTCTCTTTCGCGGAGCTAAACCGACCATGAGCCTGTTTATACGGGTTCAATGGGCATATTTTTGGCCAAGTCCACGGGCTCAGAGAGCCCACGTTAAAAAGGTCTTGTGCCAGATGACGCCCTCGTGGTGGGGGTGACTGAATATCGTCAGTCGCTCAACTCTTGACCGACTGTTCGGTTCAACTCTCTTCCTACGGGCGGGAGGAACCCGAACGAGGCTACACCGAATGGCGGAGTCTCTTTCGGGGTGGTAAACCGACCCTGAACACGTTTATACGGGTTCAATGGGAATATTTTGGGGCCGAGCCCACGGGCTCGGAAATCCCACGTTAAAAACGACCTTGTGCCACATGATGTCCCAGTGTGTGTGTGGGGGGGTGACTAAATATAGTCAGTAGTTCAAGCGGAGTCAGTAGTTCAAGTCGATTCAGTAGTTCAAGTCGAGTCAAGAGTCCAGTCAGAGGCAGTCCGAAACAGACTCGCGTTCAGACAATTATTGCAAGACATTGGAATAGTGATACTGGTCGATACTACATTGTTCTCTCTACTAAACCTGATTGTTCATACTAACACTTCTACTTCTCTGTATATATTCCTGTTTGTAATATATCTATGTTATTCCATACCTGTGTTCGAGTTCTTCTTTATTGGTTCTACCTTGGACTATCACCGTGGTACAAGGAACCGGACCATAACACTTTCCAACCAAGTTTACTCTGTAAAAATTTAAATATCGATTGCTATCTACTGTCCTCCTGATCACTCTTTTCTCTTCCCGCTCATTATTAATGTTTCTGTTCCTAATTCTTCCACACCCAGTAACCCCTTGTGTCTTAGTGGCTTTACTGCCTTGCATGGGATGATGCCGACTCAGAAAAATAACAATCTAAAAACAAAGAGTAATTTATTTTTCAATGAAATGAATAAAAACGGTATTACCTAAACCTATGCTTCGAATCGGGTATCATTTTTCCGTTAGCCAAAGTAGGATGTCAGATGACACCCGTTACATTTCATGGTAGCCAGGATACAATGCAAAGATTTTGTATCGATAAGATAAAAAAAAAGTAAAGAAATATAAGTGTCTGCAAAAAAAAAAAAAAAACCGCGAAAAATAAAAATAAAACGGGAAAGAAAATATGTTGTAAATTGGACGTTTTTAGAGATGATGAAAAGAATTTTGTTAACCTCTTTTCGACTGCGGAAGTCAGGTTGATGCCACGGTGGGGAGCAAATTGTAATAATCTATAAACACGAAAGAAGATTGGGAACTTAAAAGAGAGAAAGGCAAAATACATGATTAGGATTAATGAGAGGAAAGGAAAAATAATTAATGTTTGATAAGCACTTCTAAGAATGTTTTCAGGTTTAATTGCACATTAAGCCTTCTCGATTGCTGACGAAAATTTAATAAAAGTGAAACAGGTTAGATTGATATAAGTTTCCCTATTTCTTATCTATCTATCTATCTATCTATCTATCTAACGAAGTCTGTTATCTATCTATCTATCTATCTATCTATCTATCTATCTCAGTCTGTCCATTATCTATCTATCTATCTATCTATCTATCTATCTATCTATCTATCTATCTCATTCATCTATGTCTATCTCTATATCTCTCTTTATCTATCTATCTATCTATCTATCTATCTATCTATCACAGTCTCTTATCTATCTATCCATCTATCTATTTATCTATCACAGTCTCCTATCTATCTATCTATCTATCTATCTATCTATCTATCTATCTTTATCTATCTATCTATCTATTTATCTCATTTATCTATGTCTCTATCTATCTATCTATCTATCTATCTATCTATCTATCTATCTATCTATCATTTCACGGCAAAAATCATTGGCCAATGCTTTTTCCCTAATCAAAATTCTTTGTCAATGCATTTTCATAAAAAATTCAGTGTTAATGCATATACATATATAAAAATTACATGCCAATGCATTTTCAGAAGAAATCATTGTCCAATGCAATTGCATAATAAAAAACATTGGCCAATGCATTTCAATAATAAATATCAATGGCACATACTGGAGCGGTGAAATTATTAAGTGGATATAAAGTGGGGGATCAATTCTATATTACAAATAATACATAAACTGATCCCTCACTTTGTGGATATGGTTGAAAAAAGACAAGGATTTATAATGTGGATACAAAGTGGGGGATCAATACTATACCAAAAATAATACATAAACTGATCCCTCACTTTGTGGCTATGGTTGAAAAAAGACAAGGAATTATAATGTGGATGTAAAGTGGAGGATCAATTCTATATTACAACTAATATATGAACTGATCCCTCACTTCGTGGCTATGGTTGAAAAAAACAAGGAATTATAATGTGGATATAAAGTGAAGGATCAATGTGGCCACGGTAGTTTTTGTACATTTATATTCCAGAGAAGGTAAATAAATCTAAAACAGACGCTTGTGTATTTAATCAATATTTGATTGATTAATTGATTCGGGTTCTACGGCTTATCAACCCTTTGCAGGTTATTTAAAGCCAGAAAATATTTTTAGATCCTATGATTTTTTTTAGGAAGATAATAATTATTTAATCATACAACTTTTACTAATTAACCCATAGCAGGAGGAAAAGAGGTGCCTTCATTTCCCAGGGGTATTTGCGCATACTTGAATCTAACGAACCCAAAGGAAATTCGAACTTGGCTCTCCGATTAACATTGCCGAGCTTTTATCTACTACACCGACCGCACATCCAAGCCCACTTCCCCTGATATTCCCAAGCGGTCACCCATCTAGATACTGACCAGAGTTGACGATGCTTAATTCCGGTGTTTTAACGTGATTTGGCCGTTAGCCCCTGAGAGAACAACTTTTCATCTTAATACGCAAATATTCAAGGTCTGCATAAAAACTCAAGTGTGTGCCACCTTGTGAGGATCAAACTGAGGGTTACAATAAGGATCAGTATATAATGATAGGAGGGGAGGATCACGGTTGACTCTAGACTTGAACAGATTAACATTGTAGTGAGTGGAGAAACATCCACTTAGGAGTCTGTTCCATAGGGAAAGTCGGTTGCCTAAGGAAGCTGTTCGAGGGGGACTTACTTCTTGGCGATGGAATACGGACAGAATGTGGGTGGTTTGTAACTATGTAAGTGGCATGGTGTGAATTGTTAGACCCGGTTGAACCAGGAGATGCAGTTAATCGGAGCACTTTCCATGGAAGTACCAATGAAAGACTCGCTACATCCCGCCCGTGAGAGAGAGGTTCTTTTTTTATGTGCCATGTCCTTTCAGGACGTAGGCAATCATGGTTCTCCACCCCCCCTCTATCACTTGCAGTCCTCAGCAAGTTCTTTCCCTCTTCTTCCTTCTCCATATTTCGTTCTGTCATCCACCTTCTCAAGCTCGTCAAATATGTCACGCGCTGCTCTACAGAGTCTCTCTTTCCCTCTACTTGACCCGTGAGTATCAGATTCTCCAAGCCCTCTTTCTTCATTGTGTCTTAAAAACGTCAGCTGACTCTTTCTGATGAGTATAATCCTCTTCCTTGTTTGCCTTGAGGGACTAGTGGGCTATAAACTCATATCTGACCTCACGTGGAACTCGTACATACGAGCCAACGCAGAAAAATAGTCGTTTCCCTGGATAGCTACACTAAGTCGCTGACTCTGTGCCTTGAGAAACGTTTTTATGTGCCATGACCTTTCAGGGCGTAGGCGATCATGCCTCTCCATCTCACTCTATCTCTTGCATCTCTCAGCAAGTTCCTTCCCTCTGCTTCCTCCCCCAGACGACGTTCTGTCACCCACTTGCTTAAGTCCGCCAGGTATGTCACGAACTGCTTTCCCGTGTCTCTCTTTGCCTCTATTCGACCCGTGAGTATCAGATTCTCCAGGCCTTCCTTCATCATTATGTGTCACAGAAACTTCAGCTGACTCTTCCTGATATTAAGTATAGGCCTATTCCTTGTTTGCAACCTCTCCAAATTCTCATCGTTGCTCACAGAGTAGGTCCATGATATCCTTAGTATCCTTCTGTAGAACCACATTTCCGTCGCCTCACGTCTCTTCATCATCCTTGAGAGAGAGGTTAATTTGTGGAAAATGATTCTTCTCCAGCAAAGACTCGGAGACGCTTCTGAACTCTATCAAGAGAGGAAAATGAGGTCTGTGCAGTTCACAACCAACTATGGTAACAGTTCTCCATTCTCGGCCTGATTTGGCTCTTATAAAGGTAGAGGCAATCATGAGGATTCCCGTACTTGGCCCATGATGCTCCTTTTAACCTTAAAAAATATAGACCCAGAGACGCTTTTGAACACTTATTTCGCTTGTTATTAATCGATTCCAAGCGTCTTTAAAATATCTTAAGTTTAGTTTGTGGACACGGGTGTTTGGTACTTAGTAAACGTAGCCAAAGCTGTCGAATCTGGGCAAGTGCATTTTTATGACAAATTGCATAAATGTTTGTTTTTGGTGAATAACCGGCTAATGGCAACAATGTCCGTCTAAGACAAACACATTATTAACCAAACAAAGTCTGTGAGGGTTGAGTATGATTTAATGGGTCTAATATTAAACTTAATTGATACGTTTTTTGACTTTTTCTTTCTTTTGTTTTAAACAATATTGGACAAATTACGAATTTATATATAATATCCTTTTTTTCATTTTTTATTTATTTTTATATTTTTTCTTTCAGCTTTCCTTTACAAATTTTGCAATAAAAGCGAGGTCATCGACTGGAAAGGTGTTAATGAGGTTGTTTTCTATCTTCCCGTCAGGGCTGTAGAGAAATTTCATGGATACTTAACGTCTTATAAATGGGATAAGCTGAGTCTGGTACAAGATCACAAGGGAGGTCCTTCTTCTACTCTGGGCCGGTACGGACAAACGAACCCCGAACAATTAGATCTTCAAGACTGATTGGAAACTCTGGGAAGTACTTTGTAAGCATCGCTATCTTATCCACATTTGTTCTACCTACACTTATATACGATATAAATTAAACTAATTAAAAATTACAAATCTTAGCGGATTTTGATGTCATTCTGAGGTCTCTTTTTTGGTCCAAATCTGTTTTTTTTTTTCTTTCTTTTTGTAGATGCTGTCTCGAAAAAATACTGTATAAAATTCACTATTTCCTATCTATAATGTTGAATGTAATAAAATTCTTAAACATTTACACAAAAAATCTTAAATAGATGTTAAAAATTGCCGCACAATATTGATTTAGTTAAGATTGAATAATCTCTAATGACTTATCTCTAATTTGTATTTACATACATTGTATTTATTTCCCATTTTTCTAGTTGAATTGTTCACCTATATTGTATGCTAGCTTAAAAGCCACTCTGTCGGGTGGCATTTAAGCTAACAACTGAGGGGTTCTCATGGGGCCTCCATCACTACCTGTAAAAGAGCCAAATCAGGCCGAAAATGGAGTACTGTTGCCATAGTTAGGTGTGAACTGCACGGACCTCATTTTCCTCTTTTGAGAGAGTTCAGAAGCGTCTCCGAGTCTTTGCTGGAGAAGAATCATTTTCAACACTAACCTCTCTCTCAAGGATGATGAAGAGACTCGAGGCGATGGAGATGTGGTTCTACAGAAGGATGCTAAGGATATCATGGACCTAGCCTGTGAGGAACGATGAGAATTTAGAGAGGATGCAAACAAGGAATAGGCCTATACTTAATATTAGGAAGAGTCAGCTGAAGTTTCTGAGACACATAATGAGGAAGGAAGGCCTGGAGAATCTGATACTCACAGGTCGAATAGAGGGAAAGAGAGACAAGGGAAAATAACGCATGGCATACCTAGCGGCCTTAATCAAGTGGGTGACAGAACGTAGTCTGGAGGAGGTGGCAGACGGAAGGAACTTTTTGAGAGCTGCAACGGATAGAGAGAGGTGGAGAGCCATGATTACCTAGGTCTTGAAGGACATGGCATATAAATTAAAAGAAAGTCTCTCAAGACACAGAAACGTCAGATACTTAGTGTAGGGGTACAGAGAAACGACTATTTTTCATGCGATGGCTTGTATGTCAGAGTTCCACTTGAGGTCAGATATGAGTTTATAGCGGACTAGTCTCTGAAGGCAAACAAGGAGGAGGCTTATACTTAACATCAGAAAGAGTCAGCTGAAGATTCTGAGACACATAATGAGGAAGGAAGGCATGGAGAATCTGATACTCACGGTGAAAGAGAGACAAAGAAAGCAGCCCATGACCTACCTGACGAAAGAGTAGATGTGATAAATTACAGAACTCAAAACGGATCGCTATATAGTTTTGATCGCTACCCAGTTGCCATAGTTGGGTGTGAACTGCACGGACCTCATTTTCCTCTCTTGATAGAGTTCAGAAGCGTCTCCGAGTCCTTGCTGGAGAAGAACCATTTTCCACAAACCAACCTCTCTCTCAAGGATGAGAAAGAGACGTGAGGCGACGAAAATGTGGTTCTACAGAAGGACGCTAAGGATATCATCGACCTAGCCTGTGAGGAACGATGAGAATTTAGAGAGGATGCAAACAAGGAATAGGCCTATACTTAATATCAGGAAGAGTCAGCTGAAGTTTCTGAGACACATAATGAGGAAGGAAGGCCTGGAGAATCTGATACTCACGGGTCAAATAGAGGGAAAGACAGACAAGGGAAAGCAGTGCGTGACATACCAGACAAGCTTGAGCAGGTGGATGACAGGGCGTGATCTGGGGAAGGAAGCAGAGGGAAGGAACTTGCTGAGAGCTGCAAGAAATAGATGATGTGGAGAGCCATGATCGCCTACGTCCTGAAAGGACATGGCATAAAAAAAGAAGTTTCTCAAGACGCAGAGTCAGGTATTTAATGTAGCGGTACAGAGAACCAAGTGATTTTCCTGCGATGGCTCGTATGTATGAGTTCCACTTGAGGTCAGATATGATTTTATAGCCCACTTGTTTCTCAAGGCAAACAACGAGGAGGCTTATAATTAACCTCAGAAAGATGCAGCTGAAGTTTCTGAGACACATAATGAGGAAGGAGAGCCTGGAAAATCTGATACTCACGATGAAAAGAGATAATGGAAAGCAGCGCGTGACTTACCTGACGAAAGCGTAGACGTGATAAATTACAGAACTCAAAACAGATCGCTGCATTTAAGTATGGCATTAATATTCGATACTTACCTTTTAAAAGTTCAACAATAATTCTTCTGTCGCCGATTAATATAAAGACAATTTGATGTACGTAGGTCCTTACTTTCCATACAAACATTTATTTATATTTCATGGGTAACTTTCTCTTGCAACTAACTTCAATTATTCACTTAAAATATCGCCGAAAAAAATCGCAATAATGAAAATTTGGGAATCCAATCTTTCAGAATTACGGGTTCGAATACGACCAGGAATGTTTTTAATTTGCTCAAGGAATCGGCCTGATTCCAAAATGGCATCATATGTTGGGGTATGGCCTCCAGAAGTCAAGTTGAAAAAGTGTGACACACTTACTATTCGCATTTATTATATAGATGACCCATTAGTGTTACAATAAAATTTCTATTTAATGTAAATACGACCTTATGGAAATTAAGTTGTAGAGGAGGTATCAAAAATTCGAGGGGGGGGGGAGAGGTCACGGAACCCTTGCATGGACCCTACTTGTATGTGGGTTTAGGACATAGGTGATTAAGACTTTGCCCAAGTTAGTAAATGAGACTGGACTGCCTCATTTAATGAAATATCGACCTCTCCTCACAGTCGAAAGGTAGCTAGTGGCTCTCCACAACTTCTTGTCGTTTGTAACACATCGTAAGTTTTTTTGTTTTTGCTATCTTTCCTAATCCCTGTTCTGCCAAACATTTACACACGCTCGGTAATGTAGGAAATACACAGTTTCGAATGTCCCTATTACCTTCAATATGTCCTGTGTGTGACAAATTTTCTAAGCCTTCTTCCTCATTATGTATCTGAGAATGTTCAGTTGTCTCTTACTAATTGTAAGTCAAAGTTTCCTTTGGTTCCTATTTTATTTCAAAACTTTTTCGCGGCTCTCATGTTTGGCCCATGGTATCCTCAGCATCGTTCTTTAGAACTACATGTTACTTTAAGACTTATATAGTTTTTGTCCTCGATCTGCCGCAAACTGCCTCTTCATCAGTGAGAAGAATGTCCAGCATACACTGCCATAAAGGAGGATTGATATTACATAGCAGTACAGCACACTTTTATTTGTTTCTCTTGCTTCAAGTCTCCTCTTCATCTCTGAGGAAATTGTCCAGCATTCACTGCCATATAGGAGGATTGATATTACATAGCAGTTCAGCACCCTTTTCTTTGTTTCTCTTGCTTCAAGTCTCCTCTTCATCTGTGAGGAAATTGTCCAGCATTCACTGCCATATAGGAGGATTGATATTACACAGCAGTTCAGCACTCTTTTCTTTGTTTCTCTTGCTTCAAGTCTCCTCTTCATCTGTGAGGAAATTGTCCAGCATTCACTGCCATATAGGAGGATTGATATTACATAGCAGTTCAGCACTTTTTTCTTTTGTTTCTCTTGCTTCAAGTCTCCTCTTCATCTGTGGAGAAATTGTCCAGCATTCACTGCCATATAGGAGGATTGATATTACACAGCAGTTCAGCACTCTTTTCTTTGTTTCTCTTGCTTCAAGTCTCCTCTTCATCTGTGAGGAAATTGTCCAGCATTCACTGCCATATAGGAGGATTGATATTACATAGCAGTTCAGCACTCTTTTCTTTGTTTCTCTTGCTTCAAGTCTCCTCTTCATCTGTGGAGAAATTGTCCAGCATTCACTGCCATATAGGAGGATTGATATTACATAGCAGTTCAGCACTCTTTTCTTTGTTCCTCTTGCTTCAAGACTCCTCTTCATCTGTGAGGAAATTGTCCCGCATTCACTGCCATATATGAGGATTGATATTACATAGCAGTTCATCACTTTTTTCTTTGTTTCTCTTGCTTCAAGTCTCTTCTTCATCTGTGAGGAAATTGTCCAGCATTCACTGCTATATAGAAGGATTGATATTGCATAGCAGTTCAGCACTCTTTTCTTTGTTCCTCTTGCTTCAAGACTCCTCTTCATCTGAGAGGAAATTGTCCATCATTCACAACTATAGGAATCTGATATCGTATAGCATTTGACAACACTTTTCGTTGTTTCTATGCTTTTTTAAATGTTTCCTAATACTTTGTTTGGTTTTTGAAAGACATCTTTCGCTGTTTTAATGCACCTTCGAATTTTGATGTGACAGTTTCTTTTTTCTCTTAAAAGCCTTCCTAGATATTTTTTCTCCAGGGCATGATGATAAACTATACTCGGGAGTAAGGCCTCTAATCAGAAGGAACGTGGAATTAGCTCACAATTGCTGCTGTTACCAGGTCCACCCTGACCTAGAGTGGTAGCACCTGTTAGGGTCCCTACAATGGGCAAATAGTTAATCCCAACCTTAAGTCAAAACACTATGAAAGTGTAATAATTCTTATAATAAAATATAATTTACTATGGTAATATATAAAATATATTTTACTATAGCAATGTATTTTTGAAAAAATATTACCAGCAATACAATTTAATAAAAAAATATTACCAGTAATACATTTAAAAAATATTACCAACAATACATTTTTAAATAAAAATTATTACTAGCAAATCATTTAAAAAATTTTACCAGCAACACATTTTTCGAATAAAAAATTATTACCAGTCATACATTTAAAATTATTACCAGGAATCTTCCTTATTATAAAACGCAGATTGTGTGTGTGTCTGTACGTTTATATATTGGATCGGATTTCCTACATTTTTCAACCGATTTCAACAAAACTTCACAGGACTGCGTACAATTACCTTGCGGTGGTTCTGACAGCGTCAAAAATGGAAAAAACACGATTGTTTTTGGACAAAATCAATTTGAAAACACGATAAAATACGATTCTGTCGCCAGAATGAAAGGGGAACAACTCATATCGACTTATACTTATAAAACCCAGCTTGTGTGTGTGTGTGTGTGTGTGTGTGTGTGTGTGTGTGTGTGTGTGTGTGTGTGTGTTCGTTTATATATGGGATCAGATTTCCTATATTTTTCAACCGATTTCAACAAAACTTCGCTTTTTTTGGCAGGTAGTGTTTCTTGTCGTCTTGCACAATTTTTTCTTTATTTGTACATTCAGAATGCTTCAAAAATTCCATTTACAAGACAATTATTTATAATAAAATTCTTTTCAATCGATAGACTTATAACGATTGAAAACAATGTTTTTGCTTGAGTTTGAAAAAAAAAACTAGTTAAGACATGCGTGTCTGTCAACCTTAAACAATAAACTTTGTCAATTTTATTTTTCAGTCTTTATGATGGTCGATATTTGATCTATCTCTTACTGTTACATCCCCGGGCAACGCCGGGCTCTACTGCTAGTACATTTTAAATAAAAGATAATTACCAGTGATACATTTAAAAATATTACTAGCAATACAATTTTTAAATAAAATATTATTACCAGCAACACTTTTAAATACATACATACTTATATATATATATATATATATATATATATATTTAGTTGGATAGATGTGAGTTTGTGACCCTGGGTGTCACGCTTTAGCGATCGTCAGAATCATTTTGTCTCACGATCGCTAAAGCGTGAAACCCAGGGTCACAAACTCACATCTATCCAACCAAATATGTTAGCTCTATCTCTGATATTGAGCGTTTTCTAATGAGTACTGCGCATATAATATATAAATAATTATACATATATATATTTATTTATATTTATATACACTTTTCACACACACACACACATATATATATATATATATATATATATATATATATATATATATATATATATATATATATATATATATATATATATATATATATATAAGGTAGTAGATAGCAGCTCCGATTTTAAATAAAAAATTATTACCAGCAATACATTTAAAAATATTACCAGCAATACATGTTAAATAAAAGATAATTACCAGTCATTGATTTAAAATTATTACCAGCAATACAATTTTTAAATAGAAAAATATTTTCAGCAATAGATTTAAAAATATAACCAGCAATACATTTTCGAAAAAATAAAGTTGAAACATATTTGTGCTTACAGTGCTAGATTAGTTGTTTTTGTGTTTGTACTATACGTAATACTAGCAGCATGGCCCGGCGTTGCCCGTGCTTGATTAAAAAAATCTTACAACTTATACAGCAATTGCTATCACTTGACTTGAAATATTTTTGCCCTTCTTTGCCTTTAAAGGAGTGCCCTTTGCCGTGCTGATGTTGCTACTTCTTGCCTATCTCACACTGCAAATTTTTTATAAGCTCTATACTAAACATTAAATCTGTTACGAAAAAAGAACTAATCACAATGAACACAAAACGATCAGCTTCAAAAAAGGAATCGTAACTAGAAAAACCGAATGAAAAAAAATATTAACAACAAATACTTTTTCACACCCAAACTAGTTCTGCAGAATCAGAACCAATGTTGAGTTTAAGCAAGCGAATGAGCCAATTGGAGTAAAATGCCATGCAGATTTAAATTTTTCCTACTTGTGACGAATGCAGCTATCGATTATTATTTTTTTTTTTTTTGCATGCTAGCATGCTAGTTAACATTCGTGTCAGTCAGCTGTTGGCTCTCACGCTGGCCAATAGAATCTTCCTGCCAATTCGTCGCAGCCAGCTATAGGCTCTCACTCTTGCCAGTACAAAATGGCTGCAAACTACATGAAAACTGCCGTAGAAGCATGAAAAATCGATTATTCCACTATCGATGGGAGTTGGGAAATGCAAAGTCAGTCTTGGCCTTCCCACTACCTTGGAACATGTGCATGTAAATTTTGGTGCAAATCTGTCGAAAATTGCGGCCGTGCATTCGTTACACACACACACATTCTGCCTTTTATACATAGAGATCAGAGTAGAATTGTCGTCAGTGAGATATTGGATTTTTTAGGAGTTTCTCAGAGGAGGGTAGCAGCTTGAAAAGAAATTTGGTAACCATTGATTTACGGGGAATTAAAATAGATGTTGACCATTTACACAAGTTAAATAGGTATGTTTTTGCTGCTTGTTTTTATCCCTCTTGTCTTCAATACATCCCGTGTGTGTCAAATTCTCTTAGCCCTCTTTCTTCTTGCCCAAGAAATGCAAACTGTTCTCTTTGTTTCCATTTTGTTTAAAATGTTAGAATAATTAAAGAGATAGGCAGTAAAGCAAGACAATAAAGCCGCTAAAACACAAGGTGTTACAATATGCGAGAAAATATCAGTAAAAGAAAACATGGAGAACAATAAAATATAAAAGTATGTATATTGTTGTAGCCTTGTTAGGGCCAGAA
>CAHIKZ030000095.1:692500-697500 GCA_903632075.3 Acanthosepion pharaonis
ATAAAGTGAGAACATCCGAATTTATTCAGGATGTCAAGCAGACAATTGATGAAAACCGAGTTCAGTCAATGAGGTCAATCAATGAGGTCAATTGCCAAAAAGCTGCATGTGTCTGAAAAAAAAAAAACAATCAGAAGGAGTGTTCATGAAGACATTTGATACAAATCCTACGTGTTGAATAGAGGTCAATTTATGTCTGAAAAAACAAAAGAAAACTGTTTAAACAGATCCAAAAGGCTTTTAAACAAACTTAAAAATCCTTCAGAAGCTGGTGTGATTTGGTTTTTCTCAGATGTGGAAAATTTTGCTCAAGATCAAGAACTTAACAGAAAAAATGACAGATGACTTTGTCCAGATCCTTCTGAAGTGCAAATAGTGATGCGCACAAAATTTCCTTTATGTGTTATGGTATTGGGTGTTGTTAGCAATAAAAGACATGTTATGCCACCAAACTTTTTTCCACAATGTCTTAGAGCAAATGCTGCTACTTGCATTGAGGTTCTAGAAACAATATTCAAGCCCTGGATTGACAACATATGTAACGGCAGGCTTTACATATTCCATCCCACAAGTCTCTACGAACACAAGAATGGATGGCTGACCATTTGTACGCCCACATCACACCCAACATTTGGCCTCCTAACTCTCCAGATCTTAATCCACTAGACTATTATATGTGGAGCCTTGTTGAGAAGGAGGTTACTAAACAGCCTGATAACACCAAAGACTCTCTTAAAGCTGCAATAGTTCGAGTAATGTCTGACATAAATAAGGACCAATTAATGAGAGCTTGCAGCCGATTTTGACCTCGTGTAGTGGAAGTTATTGATGTTAATGGTGGTTTTATTGAATAAAATTAAATAATAGTTAGCTAAATTTCATGTTTACTTGTTTGAACTCAAATATAATTATATTCATTTGTTCAGCAAGCTTTTTACTAATCCATAAAATCTGTCCTCAAATACCAGCCGCATCCTGTATATATTTGTGGGTGTGAGTGCCTGCCTACATCTGTGTGTTTTTATGTTTTATAAAATGATAAAAATTCGTCCCGGAAAAACATAAATATTCACTTTGCGAGGAAAGCCGTCATGCGAAACCCTGTCAAATGTCTTCGAGGTGTCCAAACCAACGGTCCGAGTGTCACCATTCTTATCTAAAGCTTGAAACTCTCTTTCAGTAATAATTGTTAAACCATCAGCAGGGGAACTAGAGAAGCAAAAGCCATACTGCTAATCTGAAAGAAGACCCTGTGATGTGAAATGCTTAACCAGTTGAGAGTTGATTAGGCGTCTAGTAATTTGCCAAAAATAGGTAGAAGGTTAATAAAACGATAGCTGGAAGGATATGACAGTTCACTAGAACTACCGAAACGGATTTCAAACAGGCTGGAAAACGAGAAGCAGCCAGGCATTTATTGTAGGGTTTCGAGAGAACAGGAGCCAGTTCAGGAACACATTTCTTAAGGAGTAGTGCAAGGGTGTCACAGGTATACGTGCGTTGTAGAGATGCAGTGTAGAGATGTTTTAATTTAAAGTATTGGTTTTATTTAAAGTATATTACATTTTAGTTACTTTTATATTTTCATACGCCCCATCCCTGATATTAAGCACCTTAACTCATAAAAGATATCATACCTTAAGTCTATCTTTTTATCATATATATATATATATATATATATATATATAATTTGTGGGTGTACGTGCTTGTATCAATACAGCGTGTATAAATATTAAAAATGGACACTGAGGTCAACTCTAAGCGAGGAGAGTCTGTTTCGTGCTTGAACGCAATCTTCAGGCCATGTGTTGTCTTTGGGCTCGACTATTTATATATGCTTGTCAGTGTGGCATTATGGGCAACAAGATCAGGTATTTCCGGTTTATTGTAGCATCCTTATGGTTACTAGGTCGGGACAACGTTCATTTTTCAAATTATCTGGAACTATTATGTGAAGCATTATCAAGCATTATTATTATGATGATGATGATTATTATTATTATGATGATGATGATTAGTATTATTATTATTATGACGATTATTATTATGATGATGATGATGATTATTATTATTATTATGATGATGATGATGATTAGTATTATTATTATTATGATGATTATTATTATGATGATGATGATTAGTATTATTATTATGATGATTATTATTATGATGATGATGATGATGATTATTATTATGATGATTATTATTATGATGATGATGATGATGATTATTATTATGATGATGATGATGATGATTAGTATTATTATTATTATGATGATTATTATTATGATGATGATGATGATGATTATTATTATGATGATGATTATTATTATTATTATTATGATGATTATTATTATGATGATGATGATGATTATTATTATTATGATGATGATGATGATTATTATTATGATGAGGAGGATGATTATTATTATTATGATTATTATTATGATGATGATTATTATTATTATGATGATGATTATTATTATTACGTTGATGATGATGATTATTATTATTACGTTGATGATGATGATTATTATTATGATTATTATTATTGTTAGGATTATTATTATTATTATTATTATTATGATTATTATTATACACTTTTATCTGTCAACACCGGAAATAACATGAGTTACTCTCTATCACGTCTAAAGAAATTTCTATAGAACATTTTTTCTTTTTTTTTAATCGGATTCACCCCAAGCAAGGCATTAATGTCACCAAAACACAAGGGTGTGGACGAATTAGGAAGAGAAACATGAATGATGAGCAGAAAGATAAGAGAGTAATCAGGTGGACAGTTGATAGCGATTGACATTGCTTTAATATTTTTGAAGACTAAAGTTGGCTGGAAAGCAACAAGTCGAAAGGCAGTTCGCCAAGCGAGAAGCACGAGAAAAGAAAATGTTAGCATAGAACTTACGGTTACATCTAGTCAGATCACATGTAAATTGACGAGATCTCGACGCCAGTCTTGTGCTGCGTTTAAATTTAAAAAGTCTAAGTACCACAGCGAAGAGCGCATTCGAATAATTACCATGAAAATATTTACGGCATAGCGAGGCAACCTATAATGGTGGTGGAAAAGTTGACTGGAGTTGAGCCACCAGATAAGGACCGATATTATTGCAGATTCTTTTCTGGATCTTATCAAGGAGCTCAAGGTAAATAGCAGGCGTACCGGGCCAATATTCTAAGCATGGATGAATGGTAGACTTATAGATATGAAGGATAAAGAGTCTGGAGCTAAAACTCGTCTTGCCCGAGATAGTGAATCGATTTTCTTAGCAGCTATCCTAGCAATGGATTCAATATAGTCTTTCCATTTCATGTCAGTCGAGAACGTTAGTCGAAGAAAACCCAATGAGCACCGGACCATATGTGGCAGCAATATTCGAGGCATGGACAAATGGTAGAATTATATATATGTAAGAGAGTTTATTGAGAAAGAAATTGTCTCGTACGACACAGCGAATTGACTTTCTTAGCAGCTGATCTAGTCATGGATTCAATAGAGTCTTTCCACTTCATGTAAGCTGAGAACGCGTGCCTGAGAAGGCGCAACAATTTACTGCTGATTCAAGGCAGCAAGTGGCCTCTCAGATGATTAAAGAAGAGAAGTTTAGTTTTGGAGGTGTTAAGATTAACAAACCATCATTTACCTCAACTAACGATAGGATTGGGGTCGTTTTGACATCTGCAACCATTTTGACCTTGTCAGTCTGATAAGCCTTACTATCGAGTCAGGAGTAAATTGTCGAGTCCTCGGCGTAGATACCAATTTGAAACTGATGTCATCAGGAAGGTCATTAATGAAAATTAAAAATTAGCATGGATAGAGCCCTGGGTGTACTTGCGTTAATACAAAATGATCTAGAGGAGTGGCCCTTCAAGATGATTTGAAAGGAAAGACAGCCTCATTTAAAAAAAAGTGTCCAGAGACACCGTAACTCTTCATCTTGTGGAGAAGACCTGTATGCCAAACCCTGTCAAAGACTTTCGAGATGTCCAAAGCTACATCCTGGGCTTCACTGTTTTTATCTAGAGCATGATAGGATATATAAGATAGAATCTGGAGGGAAAAATTGTCTCGTCCGACACAGTGAGCCGAATCTCTTAGCATCTGACCTAGCAATGGATTCAATATAGTCTTTCCACTTTATGTCAGCTGAGAACGTGAGCCAGAGAAGCCGCAACAATTTACTGCTGATTCAAGGGTCGCAAGGAGTCTCTCAGATGATTAAAGAAGAAAAGGTTAGTTTTGGAGGCGTTCAAAAATTAATGAGTCATATTTAGACCCAGTTAACTACGGAGTTAAAATCGTTTTGAACATCGGCTGCCATTTTGAATTTGTCAGACAGATAACCCTTATTATCAAGGCAGCAGAAAATGGTAGTTTCGTCAGCGTGGACACCAAGTTAAGAGCTGATGTCATCAGAAAGGTCATAAATGAAAATACAAAAATAGAGGAAGACCAAGGATGGAGCCCTGGGGGATAAATGCATTAGTACGAAAGGATCCAGATGAGTGGCCATTCAGGATTACACTCATTTCGCGATTTGAAAGGAAAGAGTGGATCAGTTTTGCTACGCCTAAGATTTTTTATATATATATATATATATGTGTGTGTGTGTGTGTGTGTGTGTGTGTGTGTGTGTGTGTGTGTGTGTGTGATTCTGATCGCATGAAGATTTCTCTGGAGATACCTTGGAGTGGAGCCAAGTCTTCCAACGACAATTGGCACAACCTGGACATCTAGACATCTACTCTCAACACAACTATTATTATTACATAGTGTAGTACAGTTTATTTCTTTACAAGATTTTCTCTTTTATTTTCTTGTTAATGAACGACCTTTCTTGTTTATTCACACGTTTTTGCTTGGAAGAAACACAAAGATACCAAAATAGGAGGAGTTTTAGGAAGAGAAAGATGATTTTTAGGGGCCTGGAAAGGATCGGAAATATTCCCATTAATTTTAATGAGGAAAATTGTTTTGA
>CAHIKZ030000095.1:700000-705000 GCA_903632075.3 Acanthosepion pharaonis
ATATATATGGGAGGTCTATCTCCAAAAACCTAGGAGTTGTTCAATAACATCAGATAGACAGACGTTAAAATTTTATATATATAAATGTACTTTTTATATATTTATATATATATATATATATATATATATATATATATATATATATAGAGAGAGAGAGAGAGGGGGGAGAGAGAAAGAGATAGATAGATAGATAGATAGATAGATAGATAGATAGATAAAAAATAGACATAACTATGTATAGACATACACAAACACACACACACACGCACACATATATATATATATATATATATATATATATATATATATATATATATATATAAGTGCATCTATATTTGATGTTATTGAACCTTCCTAGAGATTTTTGGAGATAGACCTCCATATTCATTAAACTACTTGTGTACTTGGATAAGTATATTTCGTTTTGATCAAAAGGTGTCGCCGAGGCGTGCACCTCCCCAGGCTGAATTTTCAAATTTGAACAAGGGAATACCTCCTAGGGTACATGGATAAGTATATTTCATTTTAATCACGAACCATAAACCTCCACGGGAAATTCTTTTTCTCTTTGATTTAAATTAAATTTAAATTTGGACAAGGGAATAACTCCGATCCAAAATATCGATTAAGAAAGCCAGAAGATGGAGGTCACATCTGCAGTGTGAAAATGGGACAATATAGACGTCAACTTGAGCAAGAAATCGCCAATCAGCGGGTAGTGCCTTACAAGACGTATTTTTTGCGACAATTCAAGTTTCATATCAATGTTGAAATCTGCTCATCAATTCATTCGATCAAGTATTGTATTAAATACATATCAAAGGGGTCAGATCAAGCTGTTTTTGCACACACACCCTTGAAAATTTATTTCCCCTTTGATTTAAGTTAAATTCAAATTTGAACAAGGGAATGACTCCTATCTAAAAATATAGAAGGAAAAATCCAGAAGATGGAGATCACTTTGGCAAGATTATTGAGTAATATTGAAATGCATCATTTTTCTCCACAAATTATAACAATGATTTATAATCAATTATCATTTTCTTAGAAAATATGTGTGACGAAGCAGGGGGGGAGTTAATTCGGCTGGTAAATATATAAACAAACATGCGTACCCACACCTTCCCGTGACATATTCCACTTTTAATATGTGAACACGCCTCTGCAGATATGCCAGCTCTTGAATTCATGCTTACTGGGGATAATTTCTAGAGATTTAGTTATCTCCCGGAACTCCCTGGGTTCAGCGCCCTCCATTCACCAACCCACTACTCTATCATTACGAGGAGGATATTCGTTTAATTAATATGTCTGTCATCGCACGATGAATAAACAAGAGGGTTGGGGAAATGATTTCTGTCGAATCCGTAGGCGTTAATGAAGCCAATCCTCTTATGACGTAGGCAGCTCAATTTCAAGATACCCATTAAATTCGGAAAAACACGGCTTGAAAGGCCAAAAGCCAAGGGCACTATTCACGAGGTAAAAGACAGGGGCCTTGTACATATCAATCGGAGGATGAAAATTACAGTCGATTCACATGCAATAATTAAAATATTAGAATAATGAGAAAAACATTTGAAACTCGCTCTCTCATTCCGTATTTGTCTATCTATCTATCTATCTATCTATCTATCTATCTATCTGTTTCAGTCAGTTTCTATCTATCTATCTATCTATCTATCTATCTGTTTCAGTCAGTTCCTATCTATCTATCTATCTATCTATCTATCTATCTGTTTCAGTCAGTTCCTATCTATCTATCTATCTATCTATCTATCTATCTGTTTCAGTCAGTTCCTATCTATCTATCTATCTATCTATCTATCTGTTTCAGTCAGTTCCTATCTATCTATCTATCTATCTATCTATCTGTTTCAGTCAGTTCCTATCTATCTATCTATCTATCTATCTGTTTCAGTCAGTTCCTATCTATCTATCTATCTATCTGTTTCAGTCAGTTCCTATCTATCTATCTATCTATCTATCTATCCCAGTCAGTTCATTATCTATCTATCTATCTATCTATCCCAGTCAGTTCATTATCTATCTATCTATCTATCTATCCCAGTCAGTTCATTATCTATCTATCTATCTATCTATCTCAGTCAGTTCATTATCTATCTATCTATCTATCTATCTATCTCAGTCAGTTCATTATCTATCTATCTATCTCAGTCAGTTCATTATCTATCTATCTATCTATCTCAGTCAGTTCATTATCTATCTATCTATCTCAGTCAGTTCATTATCTATCTATCTATCTATCTATCTATCTCAGTCAGTTCATTATCTATCTATCTATCTCAGTCAGTTCATTATCTATCTATCTATCTATCTATCTCAGTCAGTTCATTATCTATCTATCTATCTCAGTCAGTTCATTATCTATCTATCTATCTATCTATCTATCTGTTTCAGTCAGTTCCTATCTATCTATCTATCTATCTATCTTCACTCTTCGATAAAACGAATCGAGTTCTCTCAGTCACTGTGTGTTTATCTAAATATAAATACGCTTAAATACACCTTCACCCCTGCCGTTCGCCAACGGCTCAGAGGTGGATTCTCCGACTTACGACTATTTAGCCGAGTTTCGATCCAAGCTAAAGGCAACCGGCCGTCTAACCACACTGATGAGTTGTGATACAGCGAAAAACTTTGTCTGTGGATGACTATATATATATACTAGCAGCATGGCCTGGCATTGCCCGTATTTGATTCAAAAATCGTACGACTCATACAGCAATTGCTATCACTTGACTTAAAATATTTTTGCCCTTCCTTGCCTTTAAAGGAGTGCCCTTTGCCGTGCTGATGTTGCTACATGCCTTACTTCTTGCCTATCTCACACTGCGAATTTTTTCTAAGATCTATACTAAACATTAAATCTCTTACGAAAAAAAAGAACTATACAAAATGAACACAAAACGATCAGCTTTAAAAAAGAACTCGTAACTGGAAAACCGAATGAAAAAGAATGTTAACAACAAATACTTTTTTCACACCCAACCCAGTTCTGCGGAATCCGAATCAACGTTGAGTTTAAGCAAGCGAATGAGCCAATTGGAGTAAAGTGCCATGCAGATTTAAATTTTTCCCACTTCAGACGAATGCAGCTATCGATATTTTTTGCATGCTAGCATGCTAGTTAACATTCGTGTCAGTCAGCTGTTGGCTCTCACGGTGGCCAGTAGAATCTACCTGCCTATTCGTGGCAGCCAGCTACTGGCTCTCACTCTGGCCAGTAGAAAATGGCCGCAAACTACATGAAAACTACCGTAGAAGCATGAAAACATCGATTATTTCCACTATCGATGGGAGTTGGGAAATGCAAAGTCGGTCTTGGCCTTTCTGCTAACTTGGCGCATGTGCATGTAAACTTTGGGGAAAATCTGTCGAAAATTGCGGCCGTGCATTCGTTACACACACACACACACATATATCCTGCCTATTATATATATATATAAGGAGGAGGCACGGTGGAGCAGTGGATAGCGGCTTGGATTGAGGAATCGCAGAGCCGAGTTCAAATTCCAGTCGAATCCACTACATTCACTTACGTGCTAATACCCTTGGGAAAGGTATGTATCCTCTTCATCTCCCTCCAGCTATGGGTAAAATAGCAGGACAGACTGGGTTCTATAGCCTGGTCTAGGAGAAGGACAACTCTGAATTCAAAACCTGCGGAGGGTCGTTTGGGAACCCTGTGGCATGCATTCGGTGCACCAGGTTTCTGTATTCGTCCCTCCAAAAAGTGTGGTTGGTCCTGCACGAGGCCTTCACCACTATAATCAAATCTCATGTGCCGGTGTCGGGATGTCGGTTTCCTGGGGACTTATCGGCCTGACCCTCATACGTCGAACGCGACGGGAGAGTCGATTATATATACATGGTGGTACTCGCTTGCAAAAACCTCGGATAGCTCAACTTGCACTTGAACAAATAGGTACCAGAGGAAAAATAGGGAATAAAAAAAAGAAAGAACCAAGAACATTAAACCAAGTCGAAAACAATCGTCCAGTGTTTAAACACCAAGTCTAAAGAAAAACAAAACAAAACGACGAAAAAGACAACTAAGTACAACGCCCAACACACTCAGTAGAGCAAAACCCAAGATAATCTTAGGACCCAGGCAAACCCACATGGGTAGGTTTGCCAAAAATTATGGATATATATATATATATATATATATATATATATATATATATAAATTAATTGATTTAAATATGGTTTTTCGCTTACACAGTTCTAACCATGTTTCAAAATGGAAGCTAAAAAGCCACGAATTTAATTTTGTGATTAAATCAAAGACATTAATTCCATTTCATCCTCAAGCGAATTTTTCTTGAGGATGAAATGGAACTAATCACAAAAATTAAATTCGTGGCTTTCAGCTTCCATTTTTGAAACATGGTTAGAACTGTGTAGCGAAAAATAACCATATTTTAAATCAATTAATTTATAATATTAATGCTCTGTAAATTTACATTGAGCACTATTTTGTAAAATAAAATATCTATAAGAACACCGGATTATATATCTTGCTGCTCTTTTTTTTATTTTTATATATATATATATATATATATATATATATATATATATATATATATATATATATAATGTCTACTAATTTTTAACAAAATCCGTTCATACTAAAGAATAACCTTCCGTGTCTTGTTGTTAAAGGATGATGGAAATGTGTTATAGCTGTGCTAATGAACGCTCAGCACATTGTCAACCGTTCTGCATTTAAAAGCATAATGAAGAAATTACGGTAATGAATAACACACATCTTTGTATAAATACTTATACTAATGAACATCTAGTTTTGGATTACTTGCATCCCTGAAGATGATCTTGGAAGAAGATCGAAACTACTTGGGGAAATGAAAATAAAAGAAATTTAAACAGCTATAGCATATTTCTCTCATCCTTTAACATCAATATACGGAAGGTTATTCGTGACAATGAACGGAGTTTATTTTAAAAAATTAGCT
>CAHIKZ030000095.1:717500-792500 GCA_903632075.3 Acanthosepion pharaonis
ATGTTCTGACATTTTTTGTCCAAAGCAGTAAAAATTATGTAAATAAATTAGCAGTTCACTTTGACAATATGTACGGAAAAATAGATCAACGTCACCTACAACTTACGCGACATTCGTGGATCAAAATCTCGTGGCTCACGAGATTTTGAAAACAGCATTTATTTTTCGGGGGTAACACTTTCAAAATTAACCCATTTCGTTGTTGTAGTACAAGTTGTGGAATCCCGTTGAAGAATAGAAAAAAAAAATGCGTAAATTTTAGTAATGTCACTGGAAACTCAATTTTTTTTCAAAATTCTACTCACACAGAAGTCGACTCTTTTTTGCGCATCATTTTGTAGGCTCCAGATTTGAATTTTTATATTCGTATCTATTAACCAATCATCGAAGTTATCACAAACGCGCTGTAGGTCTTTGGATTTTCAGATAATTAATATTTGTTGTCTGCAAAGACATTTTGAAGGCTCTTTCCAGAAAATGTTACATTATTTTACCTCCTTAAAATAGATATTTAAATTTGGGCAAAATATTTATTAATCAATAAACTTCTGGGTTTAATAAAATCTAGAATTGTAGTCATTCTCGGTCTTAAAAGCATTCGTATAAGTTCGCAAAAATTAGTTTTTTTCGTGAACCTTTCATCAGGGTTATTCGTTCGTTGTTATGCAAGCTGAAATTCTCAATCCTTAATTAATTACTTATATTTTCGCTTATTTATTCGAGTATATTATATTACGAAAAAGGCTTAACGATGATGAGTAAAGAGACACAAAAACATACGAACGAAATTATTGTCAACAGAGATTTTAGCAGTAGTATTAATGCAGCTATCGTTCACTTATTGGTGGAATCCTGTTAACAAAAATTACAAGCATACATAAAACAACGCAAATACGTGACACATACATTATCACATGTAGACGAATTATATTTTTTTAACATACGCAGTTGTTTCGGTATATTGTAAAGCAAGACAAACAAAAATATTTTTGTGTGAAATTGTTTCGCAAAGAATCTTTGTAATTCATTTATTTCAATGTGAAAGAAAACTAAAACTAAACAATAAAAATGTATATAAATTTGTAGAGTCGTTTTGAAGATTGTTTATTTCTTCGTTTTCCCACGCCTAAACCGCTACAGATGATTTGTTTTCTGCCAGTAACACTCAAAGGTAACATGAATAACATTAACTGACGATACTTTAAATTGACGCCATTTTTTCCAAATTTCTAAACTGTAGTTATAAACTATCATTTTGAAAAGTAAATCTTTCACTGAAATACGTTAGAAAAATTCCAAGTTTTCACCGTAAATCAAGAAAACAGAAGATTCAAGTAAACTGGTGATCATAAGTAAAAAGTAAACATCAGTTTAAACTAACGCCAGGAAGATATGATCCTAACTGATACCTTCCTTTTTTTCGCCTCAATCTAAACAATGTCCATAAAGTATAATTTTGGAGAGTGAAAATGTATCTAAAACACCTTGAATAATGTCCTAACTTTATCTGAAATTAAGAACTTTAAGCAAAATGGTTTCAACATAGGACAAAAGTATCTGTTTAACTTGACACCAGGAAAATATATATGTTAAAATGACACCTTGACTTTTTTGCACATAGATGGACAAAATTTATAAAGTATACTTTTGGAAAGGGAAAATCTAAGAATTAGGTTGGAAAATGTCCAAGTTTACATTTGAAATCAAGGAAATATGAACTTTGGTCACAATATATAAAAAAAGCGTATGCTTTATGTGACACCAGGAAGATATAAACGAAACTGGCGCCTTATTTCTTGTTTACGTCTAAACTATACATATAAACAATAATTTAAGAAAGTGACAATTTCGCTGAAATATATTGGAAAAATTCCAAATATTCATTTGAAATTAAGAAAAATCCGAACTTTAAGCAAAATCTTTACAATATATGGGACAAAAAGGAGACGCCATCTTAAATTGACACAATGAGGATTTGGTCTAAACTAACATCTTTGTTTTCCATTTTTCTACACTATAATTATAAACTATTTCACTGAATATTGTTTGGAAATTGCCAAGTATTTATTTGAAATTTTTAAAAAATATGAAGTTTAAAGAAAATAGTTACGATATTTGGGAAAAAAATGACATTTTATATTGACATCAGGAGGATTTAGTTTAAACTAAAGTCTATGTTTTCCATTTTTGTAAACTATAATTATAAATTATTTTACTGTATTATGTTTGAAAAATTGACAAGTATTCATTTGAAATTTTAAAAAATGAGTGCACTAAGCAAAATACTTACAATATATATACAAAATGGCGCCAGTTTAAATCTGTACCAGTTGGACAGGAGATTAATTGAAATTTACACTTTCCCTATATCTAAATTATGAACTATAATTTTTGGACTTGGAAATTTCATTGAAATATGTTAGAAAACTTCCAAATTTTCATTTGAAATGAAAGAAATACGAACATTAAGTTAAACTGACACAGTAAATGAAAGTAATTTTTAAACTATCGCTAGGAGGATATAATTTAAACAATATAGGAAGCAAAGTGCCAATAACTGTTATATTCTTTTTATCCGGTGACACATAAGGACGTAGGGGAACAATGTGTACTGCAGCCGCAGTGAAATAGGTGTTTCTTGGGCAAGATAGCCTGATGGAGCGCAAACAACTCCAGGGCAGTTTTGAAGTTTTTCTTCTAGACTGGTTACCATCCAAGGCAAAAGAATCCAGTCTGTCCTACTATTTACCCACAGCTGAGAAGAGAAGAAGATGATTCAAACCTTTCCCAAGGGTATAAGCACATAAATGAATGCAATGGATCCGACAGAATTCGAACTCGGCTCTCTGATTCCTCAATCCAAGCCCCTATCCATTATTCCACCGTTCTTGGCAAAGGAAATGTTCTGTGTATTTATTTTGATAATACAAAATTGCATTATTTTTAATTGTTCGTAGAAATGGACTCAAGTATTATAGCGAGCGAAGTCTTTGGATCTTGGTGAAAACCACACTTATTTGAATTAAGTGGACTGGCGCTACACAATCACAAGAAATGTACCAGATAACCGAAAACACATCAGTTAAGGACTTTCAAAAGTAACAACAACTCAACTGGATATCACGTGTAAATCAAAGAGAATATAATGACATCATCAAAATGTTGATGTTCTACACTAATTGAAACAATAATATAAAGAGAACTGATACTACGCTTTGATCCTAGCCTGTGCTTGGATAGCATTATTTATTGTATATTATTATTTATTACTTTTATTTTATTCATTATCATTTATTAGATATTATTTATTATCAATTCTACATCAATAAAACCAAGACATCCGGGATGGTGCTTTTGTTATGTATTTCGATGGTTTGGCTTCATTTGTTTTCTTTTACTGCATATCAACCTCAATGGGTTATTTAATACCGACAAGATTTTTATTGCTGGGTTCGTTTCGTTTTTCTTTTACGGCATATTAACCTCAATGGGTTATTTAATGCCGACAAGATTTTTAATACTGGTTTCGTTTCGTTTGTTTTCTTTTACGGCATATCAACCTCATTGGGTTATTTAATGCCGACAAGATTTTTATTGCTGGTTTCGTTTCGTTTGTTTTCTTTTACGTCATATCAAACTCAATGGGTTATTTAATGCCGACAAGATTTTTATTGCTGTTTTCGTTTCGTTTGTTTTCTTTTACGGCATATCAACCTCAATGGGTTATTTAATGCCGACAAGATTTTTGTTGCTGGTTTCGTTTCGTTTGTTTTCTTTTACGGCATATCAACCTCAATGGGTTATTTAATGCCGACAAGATTTTTATTGCTGGTTTCATTTCGTTTGTTTTCTTTTACTCTATATCAATTTAAATGGGTTATTTAATGCCGACAAGATTTTTAGTGCTGGTTTGGTTTACGGCATATTAACACCTCAATGGGTTATTTAATGCTCAACTGGTTTTTTTTTTTGCTGGTTTCGTTTGGATTAGTTTCTTTTATGGTATATCAATACCACAATGTGTAATTTAAGTCAAATTTGATCTTCAGAAATTGAAATGTAATGTCAATCGTGATCCTCTGTCTTCTTAATTCTTATTCTCTTATTCCTGTTTCGCGATAATGTTCCTGGCTTTTTTCTTTCCAGCCAGCTTTCATCTTCACTCTTCTATTGTTGTCGTGCCTTAATAATATTTCACTATTTTATTATTCTTTCACATTCAGTAGCCCCTTGTGTCTTTATGGCTTTACTGTCAATCGTTATCTACTGTCCCCTGATTACTCTTCTATTTTTCTCTCTCCTTAATAATATTACACTTTGTTCTTACTCTTTCACACTCAGTAGCCCCTAGTGTCTTCATGGCTTTACTGTCAATCGTTATCTACTGTCCTCTTGATTACTCTTCTATTGTTCTCTCTCCTTAATAACATTTTACTATTTTCTTATTCTTTCACAGTCAGTAGTCCCTTGTGTCTTTTATTTTACTGTCAATCGTTATCTACTGTCCTCTTGATTACTCTTCTATTGTTCTCTCTCCTTAATAATATTTCACTATTTTCTTATTCTTTCACACTCAGTAGCCCCTTGTGTCTTTATGGCTTTACTGTCAATCGTTATCTACTGTCCTCTTGATTACTCTTCTATTGTTCTCTCTCCTTAATATTATTTCACTATTTTCTTATTCTTTCTCATTCAGTAGCCCCTTGTGTCTTTATGGCTTTACTGTCAATCGTTATCTACTGTCCTCTTGATTACTCTTCTATTGTTCTCTCTCCTTAATAATATTTCACTATTTTCTTATTCTTTCACAGTCAGTAGCCCCTTGTGTCTTTATGGCTTTACTGTCAATCGTTATCTACAGTCCTTTGATTACTCTTCTATTGTTCTCTCTCCTTAATAATATTTCACTATTTTCTTATTCTTTCACACTCAGTAGCCCCTTGTGTCTTTATGGCTTTACTGTCAATCGTTATCTACTGTCCTCTTGATTACTCTTCTATTGTTCTCTCTCCTTAATAATATTTCACTATTTTCTTATTCTTTCACATTCAGTAGCCCCTTGTGTCTTTATGGCTTTACTGTCAATCGTTATCTACTGTCCTCTTGATTACTCTTCTATTGTTCTCGCTCCTTAATAATATTTCACTTTTTTCTTATTCTTTCACACTCAGTAGCCCCTTGTGTCTTCATGGCTTTACTGTCAATCGTTATCTACTGTCCTCTTGATTACTCTTCTATTGTTCTCTCTCCTTAATATTATTTCACTATTTTCTTATTCTTTCACATTCAGTAGCCCCCTTGTGTCTTTATGGCTTTACTGTCAATCGTTATCTACTGTCCTCTTGATTACTCTTCTATTGTTCTCTCTCCTTAATAATATTTCACTATTTTCTTATTCTTTCACATTCAGTAGCCCCTTGTGTCTTTATGGCTTTACTGTCAATCGTTATCTACTGTCCTCTTGATTACTCTTCTATTATTTCTCTCTCCTTAATATTATTTCATTTTCTTATTCTTTCATTCAGTAGCCCCTTGTGTCTTTGTGGCTTTACTGTCAATCGTTATCTACTGTCCTCTTGATTACTCTTCTATTGTTCTCTCTCCTTAATAATATTTCACTATTTTCTTATTCTTTCACAGTCAGTAGCCCCTTGTGTCTTTACTGTCAATCGTTATTTACTGTCCTCTTGATTACTCTTCTATTGTTGTCCTCCTTTATTATTTACTATTTTCTTATTCTTTCATTAGCCCCTTGTGTCTTTTATCTTTCCTGTCAATCGTTATTACTTTCCTCTTCTATTGTTTTTCTTAATATTATTTCACTATTTTCTTATTTTTCATTCAGTAGCCCCTTGTGTCTTTTATGGCTTTACTGTCAATCGTTATCTACTGTCCTCTTGATTACTCTTCTATTGTTCTCTCTCCTTAATATTATTTCACTATTTTCTTATTCTTTCACATTCAGTAGCCCCTTGTGTCTTTGTAGCTTTACTGTCAATCGTTATCTACTGTCCTCTTGATTACTCTTCTATTGTTCTCTCTCCTTAATATTATTTCACTATTTTCTTATTCTTTCACATTCAGTAGCCCCTTGTGTCTTTATGGCTTTACTGTCAATCGTTATCTACTGTCCTCTTGATTACTCTTCTATTGTTCTCTCTCCTTAATATTATTTCACTATTTTCTTATTCTTTCACATTCAGTAGCCCCTTGTGTCTTTATGGCTTTACTGTCAATCGTTATCTACTGTCCTCTTGATTACTCTTCTATTGTTCTCTCTCCTTAATAATATTTCACTATTTTCTTATTCTTTCACATTCAGTAGCCCTTATTGTCTTTATGGCTTTACTGTCAATCGTTATCTACTGTCCTCTTGATTACTCTTCTATTGTTCTCTCTCCTTAATAATATTTCACTATTTTCTTATTCTTTCATTCAGTAGCCCTTGTGTTTTTATGGCTTTACTGTCAATCGTTATCTACTGTCCTCTTGATTACTCTTCTATTGTTCTCTCTCTTAATATTATTTCACTATTTTCTTATTCTATTGTGTCTCTTTACTGTCAATCGTTATCTACTGTCCTCTTGATTACTCTTCTATTGTTCTCGCTCCTTAATAATATTTCACTTTTTTCTTATTCTTTCACACTCAGTAGCCCCTTGTGTCTTCATGGCTTTACTGTCAATCGTTATCTACTGTCCTCTTGATTACTCTTCTATTGTTCTCTTTCTTAATAATATTTCACTTTTTTCTTATTCTTTCACACTCAGTAGCCCCTTGTGTCTTTATGGCTTTACTGTCAATCGTTATCTACTGTCCTCTTGATTACTCTTCTATTGTTCTCACTCGTTAATAATATTTCACTTTTTTCTTATTCTTTCACGCTCAGTAACCCCTTGTGTCTTTATGGCTTTACTGTCAATCGTTATCTACTGTCCTCTTGATTACTCTTCTATTGTTCTCTCTCCTTAATGATATTTCACATTTTTCTTATTCTTTCACACTCAGTAGCCCCTTGTGTCTTTATGGCTTTATTGTCAATCGTTATCTACTGTCCTCTTGATTACTCTTCTATTGTTCTCACTCCTTAATAATATTTCACTTTTTTCTTATTCTTTCACACTCAGTAGCCCCTTGTGTCTTTATGGCTTTACTGTCAATCGTTATCTACTGTCCTTTTGATTACTCTTCTATTGTTCTCTCTCCTTAATAATATTTCACATTTTTCTTATTCTTTCACACTCAGTAGCCCGTTGTGTCTTTATGGCTTTACTGTCAATTGTTATCTACTGTCCTCTTGATTACTCTTCTATTATTCTCTCTCCTTAATGGTATTTCACATTTTTCTTATTCTTTCACACTCAGTACCCACTTGTGTCTTTATGGCTTTACTGTCAATCGTTATCTACTGTCCTCTAGATTACTCTTCTATTGTTCTTGCTCCTTAATAATATTTCACTTTTTTCTTATTCTTTCTCACTCAGTAGCCCCTTGTGTCTTCATGGCTTTACTGTCAATCGTTATCTACTGTCCTCTTGATTACTCTTCTATTGTTCTCGCTTCTTAATAATATTTCCCTTTTTTCTTATACTTTCACACTCAGTAGCCCCTGGTGTCTTTATGGCTTTACTGTCAATCGTTATCGACTGTCCTTTTGATTACTCTTCTATTGTTCACCCTTCTTAATAATATTTCACTTTTTTGTTATACTTTCACACTCAGTAGCCCCTTGTGTCTTTATGGCTTTACTGTCAATCGTTATCTACTGTCCTCTTGATTACTCTTCTATTGTTCTTCTCCTTAATAATATTTCTTTTTTTCTTATTCTTTCACACTCACTGTCCTTGTGTCTTTATGGTTTTACTGTCAATCGTTATCTACTGTCCTCTTGATTACTCTTCTATTGTTCTCTCTCCTTAATAATATTTCACTTTTTCTTATTCTTTCACACTCAGTAGCCCCTTGTGTCTTTTATGGCTTTTACTGTCAATCGTTATCTACTGTCCTCTTGATTACTCTTCTATTGTTCTCTCTCCTTAATAATATTTCACTTTTTTCTTATTCTTTCACACTCAGTAGCCCCTTGTGTCTTTATGGCTTTACTGTCAATCGTTATCTACTGTCCTCTTGATTACTCTTCTATTGTTCTCGCTTCTTAATAATATTTCACTTTTTTCTTATTCTTTCACACTCAGTAGCCCCTTGTGTCTTTATGGCTTTACTGTCAATCGTTATCTACTGTCCTCTTGATTACTCTTCTATTGTTCTCTCTCCTTAATAATATTTCACTTTTTTCTTATTCTTTCACACTCAGTAGCCCCTTGTGTCTTTATGGCTTTACTGTCAATCGTTATCTACTGTCCTCTTGATTACTCTTCTATTTATTCTCTCTCCTTAATCAATTTTTCACTTTTTTCTTATTCTTTCTGTCACTCAGTAGCCCCTTGTCTTCTTTATGGCTTTACTGTCAATCGTTATCTACTCCTCCTCTTGATTACTCTTCTATTGTTCTCTCTCCTTAATAATATTTCACTTTTTTCTTCTTTCTTTCACACTCAGTAGCCCCTTGTGTCTTTATGGCTTTACTGTCAATCGTTATCTACTGTCCTCTTGATTACTCTTCTATTGTTCTCTCTCCTTAATAATATTTCACTTTTTCTTATTCTTTCACACTCAGTAGCCCCTTGTGTCTTTATGGCTTTACTGTCAATCGTTATCTACTGTCCTCTTGATTACTCTTCTATTGTTCTCTCTCCTTAATACTTTTTTTCTTATATTTCACTTTTTCTTATTCTTTCGTTACTGTCTCAGTAGCCCCTTGTGTCTTTAATGGCTTTACTGTCAATCGTTATCTACTGTCCTCTTGATTACTCTTCTATTATTCTCTCCTTAATAATATTTCACTTTTTTCTTATTCTTTCACACTCAGTAGCCTTGTGTCTTTTATGGCTTTACTGTCAATCGTTATCTACTGTCCTCTTGATTACTCTTCTATTGTTCTCTCTCCTTAATAATATTTCACTTTTTTCTTATTCTTTCACACTCAGTAGCCCCTTGTGTCTTTATGGCTTTACTGTCAATCGTTATCTACTGTCCTCTTGATTACTCTTCTATTGTTCTCTCTCCTTAATAATATTTCACTTTTTTTCTTATTCTTTCACACTCAGTAGCCCCTTGTGTCTTTATGGCTTTACTGTCAATCGTTATCTACTGTCCTCTTGATTACTCTTCTATTGTTCTCTCTCCTTAATAATATTTCACTTTTTTTTCTTATTCTTTCACACTCAGTAGCCCCTTGTGTCTTTATGGCTTTACTGTCAATCGTTATCTACTGTCCTCTTGATTACTCTTCTATTGTTCTCTCTCCTTAATAATATTTCACTTTTTTTCTTATTCTTTTTCACACTCAGTAGCCCCTTGTGTCTTTAATGGCTTTACTGTCAATCGTTATCTACTGTCCTCTTGATTACTCTTCTATTGTTCTCGCTCCTTAATAATATTTCACTTTTTTCTTATTCTTTCACACTCAGTAGCCCCTTGTCTTTTTGGCTTTACTGTCAATCGTTATCTACTGTCCTCTTGATTACTCTTCTATTGTTTCGCTCCTTAATAATATTTCACTTTTTTCTTATTCTTTCACACTCAGTAGCCCCTTGTGTCTTTTATGGCTTTACTGTCAATCGTTATCTACTGTCCTCTTGATTACTCTTCTATTATTTTTCTCCTTCATAATATTTCACTTTTTTCTTATTCTTTCACACTCAGTAGCCCCTTGTGTCTTTATGGCTTTACTGTCAATCGTTATCTACTGTCCTCTTGATTACTCTTCTATTGTTCTCTCTCCTTAATAATATTTCACTTTTTCTTATTCTTTCACTCAGTAGCCCTTGTGTCTTTATGGCTTTACTGTCAATCGTTATCTACTGTCCTCTTGATTACTCTTCTATTGTTTCTCTCTCCTTAATAATATTTCACTTTTTCTTATTCTTTCACACTCAGTAGCCCCTTGTGTCTTTATGGCTTTACTGTCAATCGTTATCTACTGTCCTCTTGATTACTCTTCTATTGTTTCTCTCTCCTTAATAATATTTTTTCTTTTTTTTCTTATTCTTTCACACTCAGTAGCCCCTTGTGTCTTTATGGCTTTACTGTCAATCGTTATCTACTGTCCTCTTGATTACTCTTCTATTGTTTCTCTCTCCTTAATAATATTTCACTTTTTTCTTATTCTTTCACACTCAGTAGCCCCTTGTGTCTTTTATGGCTTTACTGTCAATCGTTATCTACTGTCCTCTTGATTACTCTTCTATTGTTCTCTCTCCTTAATAATATTTCACTTTTTTTCTTATTCTTTCACACTCAGTAGCCCCTTGTGTCTTTATGGCTTTTACTGTCAATCGTTATCTACTGTCCTCTTGATTACTCTTCTATTGTTCTCTCTCCTTAATAATATTTCACTTTTTTCTTATTCTTTCACACTCAGTAGCCCCTTGTGTCTTGTGTCAATGGCTTTACTGTCAATCGTTATCTACTTTCCTCTTGATTACTCTTCTATTGTTCTCTCTCCTTAATAATATTTCACTATTTTTTTCTTATTCTTTTCACACTCAGTAGCCCCTTGTGTTTTTATGGCTTTACTGTCAATCGTTATCTACTGTCCTCTTGATTACTCTTCTATTGTTCTCTCTCCTTAATAATATTTCTTATTCTTTTATTCTTTTCACTGTCATCTCAGTAGTCCCCCTTTGTGTCTTTCACTTTTTTTTATTCTTTCAATCTTGTGTTATCTACTGTCAATCGTTATCTCTCCTCTTGATTACTCTTCTATTGTTCTCTCTCCTTAATAATATTTCACTTTTTTTCTTATTCTTTCACCTCAGTAGCCCCTTGTGTCTTTATGGCTTTACTGTCAATCGTTATCTACTCTCCTCTTGATTACTCTTCTATTGTTCTCTCTCTTAATAATATTTCACTTTTTTCTTATTCTTTCACACTCAGTAGCCCTTGTGTCTTTATGGCTTTTACTGTCAATCGTTATCTACTGTCCTCTTGATTACTCTTCTATTGTTCTCTCTCCTTAATAATATTTCACTTTTTTCTTATTCTTTCACACTCAGTAGCCCCTTGTGTCTTTATGGCTTTACTGTCAATCGTTATCTACTGTCCTCTTGATTACTCTTCTATTGTTTCTCTCTCCTTAATAATATTTCACTTTTTTTCTTATTCTTTCACACTCAGTAGCCCCTTGTGTCTTTATGGCTTTACTGTCAATCGTTATCTACTGTCCTCTTGATTACTCTTCTATTGTTTCTCTCCTTAATAATATTTCACTTTTTTTCTTATTCTTTCACACTCAGTAGCCCCTTGTGTCTTTATGGCTTTTACTGTCAATCGTTATCTACTGTCCTCTTGATTACTCTTCTATTGTTCTCTCCTTAATAATATTTCACTTTATTTTTTTTCTTATTCTTTCACACTCAGTAGCCCCTTTTTGTGTCTTTATGGCTTTACTGTCAATCGTTATCTACTGTCCTCTTGATTACTCTTCTATTGTTCTCTCTCCTTAATAATATTTCACTTTTTTCTTATTCTTTCACACTCAGTAGCCCCTTGTGTCTTTTATGGCTTTACTGTCAATCGTTATCTACTGTCCTCTTGATTACTCTTCTATTGTTCTCTCTCCTTAATAATATTTCACTTTTTTCTTATTCTTTCACACTCAGTAGCCCCTTGTGTCTTTATGGCTTTACTGTCAATCGTCAATCGTTATCTCTCTCCTCTTGATTACTCTTCTATTGTTCTCTCTCCTTAATAATATTTCACTTTTTTCTTATTCTTTCACACTCAGTAGCCCCTTGTGTCTTTATGGCTTTACTGTCAATCGTTATCTACTGTCCTCTTGATTACTCTTCTATTGTTCTCACTCCTTAATAATATTTCACTTTTTTCTTATTCTTTCACGCTCAGTAGCCCCTTGTGTCTTTATGGCTTTACTGTCAATCGTTATCTACTGTCCTCTTGATTACTCTTCTATTGTTCTCGCTTCTTAATAATATTTCACTTTTTTTTATTCTTTCACACTCAGTAGCCCCTTGTGTCTTTATGGCTTTACTGTCAATCGTTATCTACTGTCCTCTTGATTACTCTTCTATTGTTCTCGTTCCTTAATAATATTTCACTTTTTTCTTATTCTTTCACACTCAGTAGCCCCTTGTGTCTTAATGGCTTTACTGACAATCGTTATCTACTGTCCTCTTGATTACTCTTCTATTGTTCTCTCTCCTTAATAATATTTCACTTTTTTCTTATTCTTTCACCTCAGTAGCCCCTTGTGTCTTTATGGCTTTACAACTCGTCAATCGTTATCTACTGTCCTCTTGATTACTCTTCTATTGTTCTCTTTCATAATATTTCACTTTTTCTTATTCTTTCACACTCAGTAGCCCTTTGTGTCTTTATGGCTTTACTGTCAATCGTTATCTACTGTCCTCTTGATTACTCTTCTATTGTTCTCTCTCCTTAATAATATTTTTTTTTTCTTATTCTTTCACACTTAGCCCCTTGTGTCTTTATGGCTTTACTGTCAATCGTTATCTACTGTCCTCTTGATTACTCTTCTATTGTTCTCTCTCCTTTAATATTTCACTTTTTCTTATTCTTTCACACTCAGTAGCCCCTTGTGTCTTTATGGCTTTACTGTCAATCGTTATCTACTGTCCTCTTGATTACTCGTCTATTGTTCTCTCTCCTTAATAATATTTCAGTTTTTTCTTATTCTTTCACACTTAGTAGCCCCTTGTGTCTTTATGGCTTTACTGTCAATCGTTATCTACTGTCCTCTTGATTACTCTTCTCTTGTTCTCTCTCCTTAATAATATTTCAGTTTTTTCTTATTCTTTCACTCTCAGTAGCCCCTAGTGTCTTTATGGCTTTACTGTCAAACGTTATCTACTTTCCTCTTGATTACTCTTCTATTGTTCTGACTCCTTAATAATATTTCCCTTTTTTCTTATTCTTTCACACTCAGTAGCCCCTTGTGTCTTTATGGCTTTACTGTCAATCGTTATCTACTGTCCTCTTGATTACTCTTCTAATGTTCTCACTCCTTAATAATATTTCACTTTTTCTTATTCTTTCACACTCAGTAGCCCCTTGTGTCTTTATGGCTTTACTGTCAATCGTTATCTACTGTCCTCTTGATTACTCTTCTATTGTTCTCACTCCTTAATAATATTTCACTTTTTTCTTATTCTTTCACACTCAGTAGCCCCTTGTGTCTTTATGGCTTTTACTGTCAATCGTTATCTACTGTCCTCTTGATTACTCTTCTATTGTTCTGTTCTCCTTAATAATATTTCACTTTTTCTTATTCTTTTCACTCAGTAGCCCTTTTGTCTCTTTGGCTTTACTGTCAATCGTTATCTACTCTCCTCTTGATTACTCTTCTATTGTTCTCTCTCCTTAATAATATTTCACTTTTTTCTTATTCTTTCACACTCAGTAGCCCCTTGTGTCTTTATGGCTTTACTGTCAATCGTTATCTACTGTCCTCTTGATTACTCTTCTATTGTTCTCCCTCCTTAATAATATTTCACTTTTTTCTTATTCTTTCACACTCAGTAGCCCCTTGTCTTTTCATGCCTTTACTGTCAATCGTTATCTACTGTCCTCTTGATTACTCTTCTATTGTTCTCACTCCTTAATAATATTTCACTTTTTTCTTATTCTTTCACACTCAGTAGCCCCTTGTGTCTTTATGGCTTTACTGTCAATCGTTATCTACTGTCCTCTTGATTACTCTTCTATTGTTCTCACTCCTTAATAATATTTCACTTTTTTTTTTATTCTTTCACACTCAGTAGCCCCTTGTGTCTTTTATGGCTTTACTGTCAATCGTTATCTACTGTCCTCTTGATTACTCTTCTATTGTTCTCTCTCCTTAATAATATTTCACTTTTTTTCTTATTCTTTCACACTCAGTAGCCCCTTGTGTCTTTATGGCTTTACTGTCAATCGTTATCTACTGTCCTCTTGATTACTCTTCTATTGTTCTCTCTCCTTAATAATATTTCACTTTTTTCTTATTCTTTCACACTCAGTAGCCCCTTGTGTCTTTTATGGCTTTACTGTCAATCGTTATCTACTGTCCTCTTGATTACTCTTCTATTGTTCTCTCTCCTTAATAATATTTCACTTTTTTCTTATTCTTTCACACTCAGTAGCCCCTTGTGTCTTTATGGCTTTACTGTCAATCGTTATCTACTGTCCTCTTGATTACTCTTCTATTGTTCTCTCTCCTTAATAATATTTCACTTTTTTCTTATTCTTTCACACTCAGTAGCCCCTTGTGTCTTTATGGCTTTACTGTCAATTGATATCTACTGTCCTCTTGATTACTCTTTTATTGTTTTCTCTCCTTATAATATTTCACTTTTTTCTTATTCTTTTTCACACTCAGTAGCCCCTTGTGTCTTATCTTTACTGTCAATCGTTATCTACTCTGTCCTCTTGATTACTCTTCTATTGTTCTCTCTCCTTAATAATATTTCACTTTTTTCTTATTCTTTCACACTCAGTAGCCCCTTGTGTCTTTATGGCTTTACTGTCAATCGTTATCTACTGTCCTCTTGATTACTCTTCTATTGTTCTCTCTCCTTAATAATATTTCACTTTTTTCTTATTCTTTCACACTCAGTAGCCCCTTGTGTCTTTATGGCTTTACTGTCAATCGTTATCTACTGTCCTCTTGATTACTCTTCTATTGTTCTCTCTCCTTAATAATATTTCACTTTTTTCTTATTCTTTCACACTCAGTAGCCCCTTGTGTCTTTATGGCTTTACTGTCAATCGTTATCTACTGTCCTCTTGATTACTCTTCTATTGTTCTCTCTCCTTAATAATATTTCCACTTTTTTCTTATTCTTTCACACTCAGTAGCCCTTTGTGTCTTTATGGCTTTACTGTCAATCGTTATCTACTGTCCTCTTGATTTCTTCTATTGTTCTCTCTCCTTAATAATATTTCACTTTTTTTCTTATTCTTTCACACTCAGTAGCCCCTTGTGTCTTTATGGCTTTACTGTCAATCGTTATCTACTGTCCTCTTGATTACTCTTCTATTGTTTCTCTTTAATAATATTTCACTTTTCTTATTCTTTCACCTCAGTAGCCCCTTGTGTCTTTATGGCTTTACTGTCAATCGTTATCTACTGTCCTCTTGATTACTCTTCTATTGTTCTCTCTCCTTAATAATATTTCTTTTTTTCTTATTCTTTCACACTCAGTAGCCCCTTGTGTCTTTAATGGCTTTACTGTCAATCGTTATCTACTGTCCTCTTGATTACTCTTCTATTGTTCTCGCTCCTTAATAATATTTCACTTTTTTTTCTTATTCTTTCACACTCAGTAGCACCTTGTGTCTTCATGGCTTTACTGTCAATCGTTATCTACTATCCTCTTGATTACTCTTCTATTGTTCTCTCTCCTTAATAATATTTCACTTTTTTCTTATTCTTTCACACTCAGTAGCCCCTTGTGTTTTTATGGCTTTACTGTCAATCGTTATCTACTGTCCTCTTGATTACTCTTCTATTGTTCTCGCTCCTTAATAATATTTCACTTTTATCTTATTCTTTCACACTCAGTAGCCCCTTGTGTCTTCATGGCTTTACTGTCAATCGTTATCTACTCTCCTCTTGATTACTCTTCTATGTTTCTTCCTCCTTTATAATATTTCACTTTTTTCTTATTCTTTCACACTCAGTAGCCCCTTGTGTCTTTATGGCTTTACTGTCAATCGTTATCTACTGTCCTCTTGATTACTCTTCTATTGTTCTCTCTCCTTAATAATATTTCACTTTTTTCTTATTCTTTCACACTCAGTAGCCCCTTGTGTCTTTATGGCTTTACTGTCAATCGTTATCTACTGTCCTCTTGATTACTCTTCTATTGTTCTCGCTCCTTAATAATATTTCACTTTTTTCTTATTCTTTCACACTCAGTAGCCCCTTGTGTCTTTATGGCTTTACTGTCAATCGTTATCTACTGTCCTCTTGATTACTCTTCTATTGTTCTCGTTCCTTAATAATATTTCACTTTTTTCTTATTCTTTCACACTCAGTAGCCCCTTGTGTCTTTATGGCTTTACTGTCAATCGTTATCTACTGTCCTCTTGATTACTCTTCTATTGTTCTCGTTCCTTAATAATATTTCACTTTTTTCTTATTCTTTCACACTCAGTAGCCCCTTGTGTCTTTATGGCTTTTACTGTCAATCGTTATCTACTGTCCTCTTGATTACTCTTCTATTGTTCTCTCTCCTTAATAATATTTCACTTTTTTTTCTTATTCTTTCACACTCAGTAGCCCCTTGTGTCTTTATGGCTTTACTGTCAATCGTTATCTACTGTCTGTCCTCTTGATTACTCTTCTATTGTTCTCTCTCCTTAATAATATTTCACTTTTTTTTATTCTTTCACACTCAGTAGCCCCTTGTGTCTTTATGGCTTTACTGTCAATCGTTATCTACTGTCCTCTTGATTACTCTTCTATTGTTTCTCTCCTTAATAATATTTCACTTTTTTTCTTATTCTTTTTCACACTCAGTAGCCCTTGTGTCTTTATGGCTTTACTGTCAATCGTTATCTACTGTCCTCTTGATTACTCTTCTATTGTTTCTCTCTCCTTAATAATATTTCACTTTTTTCTTATTCTTTCACACTCAGTAGCCCCTTGTGTCTTTATGGCTTTACTGTCAATCGTTATCTACTGTCCTCTTGATTACTCTTCTATTGTTCTCTCTCCTTAATAATATTTCACTTTTTCTTATTCTTTCACACTCAGTAGCCCCTTGTGTCTTCTTAATGGCTTTACTGTCAATCGTTATCTACTTTTTCCTCTTGATTACTCTTCTATTGTTCTCTCTCCTTAATAATATTTCACTTTTTTCTTATTCTTTCACACTCAGTAGCCCCTTGTGTCTTTATGGCTTTACTGTCAATCGTTATCTACTGTCCTCTTGATTACTCTTCTATTGTTCTCTCTCCTTAATAATATTTCACTTTTTTTCTTATTCTTTCACACTCAGTAGCCCCTTGTGTCTTTATGGCTTTACTGTCAATCGTTATCTACTGTCCTCTTGATTACTCTTCTATTGTTTCTCGTTTAATAATATTTCACTTTTTTTCTTATTCTTTCACACTCAGTAGCCCCTTGTGTCTTTATGGCTTTACTGTCAATCGTTATCTACTGTCCTCTTGATTACTCTTCTATTGTTCTCGCTCCTTAATAATATTTCATTCTTTTTTTCTTATTCTTTCACACTCAGTAGCCCTGTCCTTGTGTCTTTATGGCTTTACTGTCAATCGTTATCTACTGTCCTCTTGATTACTCTTCTATTGTTCTCTCTCCTTAATAATAATATTTTCTTTTTCTTTTCTTTCACACTCAGTAGCCCCTTGTGTCTTTATGGCTTTACTGTCAATCGTTATCTACTGTCCTCTTGATTACTCTTCTATTGTTCTCTCTCCTTAATAATATTTCACTTTTTCTTATTCTTTCACACTCAGTAGCCCCTTGTGTCTTTATGGCTTTACTGTCAATCGTTATCTACTGTCCTCTTGATTACTCTTCTATTGTTTCTCTCCTTCTTAATATTTCACTTTTTTTATTCTTTCACACTCAGTAGCCCCTTGTGTCTTTATGGCTTTACTGTCAATCGTTATCTACTGTCCTCTTGATTACTCTTCTATTGTTTCGCTCCTTTAATATTTCACTTTTTTTCTTATTCTTTCACACTCAGTAGCCCTTGTGTCTTTATGGCTTTACTGTCAATCGTTATCTACTGTCCTCTTGATTACTCTTCTATTGTTCTCTCTCCTTAATAATATTTCACTTTTTTCTTATTCTTTCACACTCAGTAGCCCCTTGTGTCTTTATGGCTTTACTGTCAATCGTTATCTACTGTCCTCTTGATTACTCTTCTATTGTTCTCTCTCCTTAATAATATTTTCTTTTTTCTTATTCTTTCACACTCAGTAGCCCCTTTGTGTCTTTTTATGGCTTTACTGTCAATCGTTATCTACTGTCCTCTTGATTACTCTTCTATTGTTCTCTCTCCTTAATAATATTTCACTTTTTTCTTATTCTTTCACACTCAGTAGCCCCTTGTGTCTTTTATGGCTTGACTGTCAATCGTTATCTACTGTCCTCTTGATTACTCTTCTATTGTTCTCTCTCCTTAATAATATTTCACTTTTTCTTATTCTTTCACACTCAGTAGCCCCTTGTGTTTTTATGGCTTTACTGTCAATCATTATCTACTCTCCTCTTGATTACTCTTCTATTGTTCTCGCTCCTTAATAATATTTCATTTTATCTTATTCTTTCACACTCAGTAGCCCCTTGTGTCTTTATGGCTTTACTGTCAATCATTATCTACTCTCCTCTTGATTACTCTTCTATTGTTCTCTCTCCTTAATAATATTTCACTTTTTTCTTATTCTTTCACACTCAGTAGCCCCTTGTGTCTTTATGGCTTTACTGTCAATCGTTATCTACTGTCCTCTTGATTACTCTTCTATTGTTCTCTCTCCTTAATAATATTTCACTTTTTTCTTATTCTTTCACACTCAGTAGCCCCTTGTGTCTTTATGGCTTTACTGTCAATCGTTATCTACTGTCCTCTTGATTACTCTTCTATTGTTCTCTCTCCTTAATAATTTTTATTCTTTTTTTTCTTATTCTTTTTCACACTCAGTAGCCCCTTGTGTCTTTATGGCGTTTTACTGTCAATCGTTATCTACTGTCCTCTTGATTACTCTTCTATTGTTCTCTCTCCTTAATAATATTTTTTTTTTTCTTATTCTTTCACACTCAGTAGCCCCTTGTGTCTTTATGGCTTTACTGTCAATCGTTATCTACTGTCCTCTTGATTACTCTTCTATTGTTCTCGCTCCTTAATAATATTTCACTTTTTTCTTATTCTTTCACACTCAGTAGCCCCTTGTGTCTTTATGGCTTTACTGTCAATCGTTATCTACTGTCCTCTTGATTACTCTTCTATTGTTCTCTCTCCTTAATAATATTTCACTTTTTTCTTATTCTTTCACACTCAGTAGCCCCTTGTGTCTTTATGGCTTTACTGTCAATCGTTATCTACTGTCCTCTTGATTACTCTTCTATTGTTCTCTCTCCTTAATAATATTTCACTTTTTTTTATTCTTTCACACTCAGTAGCCCTTTTGGCTTTACTGTCAATCGTTATCTACTGTCCTCTTGATTACTCTTCTATTGTTCTCGCTCCTTAATAATATTTTTTTTTTTCTTATTCTTTTCTCTCAGTAGCCCCTTGTGTCTTTATGGCTTTACTGTCAATCGTTATCTACTGTCCTCTTGATTACTCTTCTATTGTTCTCTCTCTTAATAATATTTCACTTTTTTCTTATTCTTTCACACTCAGTAGCCCTTGTGTCTTTAATGGCTTTACTGTCAATCGTTATCTACTGTCCTCTTGATTACTCTTCTATTGTTCTCTCCTTAATAATATTTCACTTTTTTCTTATTCTTTCACACTCAGTAGCCCCTTGTGTCTTTATGGCTTTACTGTCAATCGTTATCTACTGTCCTCTTGATTACTCTTCTATTGTTCTCTCTCCTTAATAATATTTCACTTTTTTCTTATTCTTTCACACTCAGTAGCCCCTTGTGTCTTTATGGCTTTACTGTCAATCGTTATCTACTGTCCTCTTGATTACTCTTCTATTGTTCTCGCTCCTTAATAATATTTCACTTTTTTTCTTATTCTTTCACACTCAGTAGCCCCTTGTGTCTTTATGGCTTTACTGTCAATCGTTATCTACTGTCCTCTTGATTACTCTTCTATTGTTCTCTCTCCTTAATAATATTTCACTTTTTTCTTATTCTTTCACACTCAGTAGCCCCTTGTGTCTTTATGGCTTTTGTCAATCGTTATCTGTTATCTACTGTCCTCTTGATTACTTTCTTCTATTGTTCTCTCTCCTTAATAATATTTTCGTTCCTTTTTTCTTATTCTTTTTTCACACTCAGTAGCCCCTTGTGTTTTTATGGCTTTACTGTCAATCGTTATCTACTGTCCTCTTGATTACTCTTCTATTGTTCTCTCTCCTTAATAATATTTCACTTTTATCTTATTCTTTCACACTAAGTAGCCTTTTGTGTCTTTATGGCTTTACTGTCAATCGTTATCTACTCTCCTCTTGATTACTCTTCTATTGTTCTCTCTCCTTAATAATATTTCACTTTTATCTTATTCTTTTTCACACTCAGTAGCCCCTTGTGTCTTTATGGCTTTTACTGTCAATCGTTATCTACTGTCCTCTTGATTACTCTTCTATTGTTCTCTCTCCTTAATAATATTTCACTTTTTTTTCTTATTCTTTCACACTCAGTAGCCCCTTGTGTCTTTATGGCTTTACTGTCAATCGTTATCTACTGTCCTCTTGATTACTCTTCTATTGTTCTCTCTCCTTAATAATATTTCACTTTTTTTCTTATTCTTTCACACTCAGTAGCCCCTTGTGTCTTTTTATGGCTTTACTGTCAATCGTTATCTACTGTCCTCTTGATTACTCTTCTATTTTCTCTTTCTCCTTAATAATATTTCACTTTTTTCTTATTCTTTCACACTCAGTAGCCCCTTGTGTCTTTTATGGCTTTTACTGTCAATCGTTATCTACTGTCCTCTTGATTACTCTTCTATTGTTCTCTCTCCTAATAATAATATTTCACTTTTTTCTTATTCTTTCACACTCAGTAGCCCCTTGTGTCTTTATGGCTTTACTGTCAATCGTTATCTACTGTCCTCTTGATTACTCTTCTATTGTTCTCTCTCCTTAATAATATTTCACTCAGTAGCCTTTGTGTCTTTTTTCTTATTCTTTCACTCAGTAGCCCCCTTGTCTTTTTATGGCTTTACTGTCAATCGTTATCTACTGTCCTCTTGATTACTCTTCTATTGTTCTCTCTCCTTAATAATATTTCACTTTTTTCTTATTCTTTCACACTCAGTAGCCCCTTGTGTCTTAATGGCTTTACTGTCAATCGTTATCTACTGTCCTCTTGATTACTCTTCTATTGTTCTCGTTCTCCTTAATAATATTTCTTTTTCTTATTCTTTTCAGTAGCCCCTTGTGTGTTTTTATGGCTTTACTGTCAATCGTTTACTTCCTCTTATTACTCTTCTATTGTTCTCACTTAATAATATTTCCTTTTTCTTATTCTTTCACTCAGTAGCCCCTTGTGTCTTTATGGCTTTACTGTCAATCGTTATCTACTGTCCTCTTGATTACTCTTCTATTGTTCTCTCTTCTTAATATATTTTCACTTTTTTCTTATTCTTTCACACTCAGTAGCCTTGTGTGTCTTTATGGCTTTACTGTCAATCGTTATCTACTGTCCTCTTGATTACTCTTCTATTGTTCTCTCTCCTTAATAATATTTCACTTTTTCTTATTCTTTTCACACTCAGTAGCCCCTTGTGTCTTTATGGCTTTACTGTCAATCGTTATCTACTGTCCTCTTGATTACTCTTCTATTGTTCTCTCTCCTTAATAATATTTCACATTTTTCTTATTCTTTCACACTCAGTAGCCCCTTGTGTCTTTATGGCTTTACTGTCAATCGTTATCTACTGTCCTCTTGATTACTCTTCTATTGTTCTCTCTCCTTAATAATATTTCACTTTTTCTTATTTTCACACTCAGTAGCCCTTGTGTCTTTATGGCTTTACTGTCAATCGTTATCTACTGTCCTCTTGATTACTCTTCTATTGTTCTGTTCCTTAATAATATTTCTTTTTTTCTTATTCTTTTCACTCAGTAGCCCCTTGTGTCTTTATGGCTTTACTGTCAATCGTTATCTACTGTCCTCTTGATTACTCTTCTATTGTTCTCGCTCCTTAATAATATTTTCACTTTTTCTTATTCTTTCACACTCAGTAGCCCCTTGTGTCTTTATGGCTTTACTGTCAATCGTTATCTACTGTCCTCTTGATTACTCTTCTATTGTTCTCGCTCCTTAATAATATTTCACTTTTTTTCTTATTCTTTCACACTCAGTAGCCCCTTGTGTCTTTATGGCTTTACTGTCAATCGTTATCTACTCCTCCTCTTGATTACTCTTCTATTGTTCTCTCTCCTTAATAATATTTCACTTTTTTTCTTATTCTTTCACACTCAGTAGCCCCTTGTGTCTTTATGGCTTTACTGTCAATCGTTATCTACTCTCCTCTTGATTACTCTTCTATTGTTCTCTCTCCTTAATAATATTTCACTTTTTTCTTATTCTTTCACACTCAGTAGCCCCTTGTGTCTTTATGGCTTTACTGTCAATCGTTATCTACTGTCCTCTTGATTACACTTCTATTGTTCTTGCTCCTTAATAATATTTCACTTTTTTCTTATTCTTTCACACTCAGTAGCCCCGTGTGTTTTATGGCTTTACTGTCAATCGTTATCTACTGTCCTCTTGATTACTCTTCTATTGTTCTCGCTCCTTAATAATATTTCACTTTTTTCTTATTCTTTCACACTCAGTAGGCCCTTGTGTCTTTTATGGCTTTATTGTCAATCGTTATCTACTGTCCTCTTGATTACTCTTCTATTGTTCTCGCTCCTTAATAATATTTCACTTTTTTCTTATTCTTTCACACTCAGTAGGCCATTGTGTCTTTATGGCTTTACTGTCAATCGTTATCTACTGTCCTCTTGATTACTCTTCTATTGTTCTCGCTCCTTAATAATATTTCACTTTTTTCTTATTCTTTCACACTCAGTAGCCCCTTGTGTCTTTATGGCTTTACTGTCAATCGTTATCTACTGTCCTCTTGATTACTCTTCTATTGTTCTCTCTCCTCCTTAATAATATTTATTCTTTCTTTTTTCTTATTGTGTCTTTATGGCTTTTACTTTCGTTATCTACTCAGATTACTCTTCTATTGTTCTCCTCCTTAATATTTCACATTTTTCTTATTCTTTTTATGCCCCTTTGTCTTTTGGCTTTACTGTCAATCGTTATCTACTGTCCTCTTGATTACTCTTCTATTGTTCTCGTTCCTTAATAATATTTCACTTTTTTCTTATTCTTTCACACTCAGTAGCCCCTTGTGTCTTAATGGCTTTACTGTCAATCGTTATCTACTGTCCTCTTGATTACTCTTCTATTGTTCTCGCTCCTTAATAATATTTCACTTTTTTCTTATTCTTTCACACTCAGTAGCCCCTTGTGTCTTTATGGCTTTATTGTCAATCGTTATCTACTGTCCTCTTGATTACTCTTCTATTGTTCTCACTCCTTAATAATATTTCACTTTTTTTTATTCTTTCACACTCAGTAGCCCCATTGTGTCTTTATGGCTTTACTGTCAATCGTTATCTACTGTCCTCTTGATTACTCTTCTATTGTTCTCTCTCCTTAATAATATTTCACTTTTTTCTTATTCTTTCACACTCAGTAGCCCCTTGTGTTTTTATGGCTTTACTGTCAATCGTTATCTACTGTCCTCTTGATTACTCTTCTATTGTTCTCGCTCCTTAATAATATTTCACTTTTTTCTTATTCTTTCACACTCAGTAGCCCCTTGTGTTTTTTTATGGCTTTACTGTCAATCGTTATCTACTGTCCTCTTGATTACTCTTCTATTGTTCTCTATTGTTCTCTCTTAATAATATTTCACTTTTTTTCTTATTCTTTCACACTCAGTAGCCCCTTGTGTCTTTATGGCTTTACTGTCAATCGTTATCTACTGTCCTCTTGATTACTCTTCTATTGTTCTCTCTCCTTAATAATATTTCACTTTTTTTCTTATTCTTTCACACTCAGTAGCCCCTTGTGTCTTTATGGCTTTACTGTCAATCGTTATCTACTGTCCTCTTGATTACTCTTCTATTGTTTCTCTCTCCTTAATAATATTTCACTTTTTTTTTCTTATTCTTTCACACTCAGTAGCCCCTTGTGTCTTTATGGCTTTACTGTCAATCGTTATCTACTGTCCTCTTGATTACTCTTCTATTGTTCTCGCTCCTTAATAATATTTCACTTTTTTCTTATTCTTTCACACTCAGTAGCCCCTTGTGTCTTTATGGCTTTACTGTCAATCGTTATCTACTGTCCTCTTGATTACTCTTCTATTGTTCTCTCTCCTTAATAATATTTCACTTTTTTCTTATTTTTTTCACACTCAGTAGCCCCTTGTGTTTTTATGGCTTTACTGTCAATCGTTATCTACTGTCCTCTTGATTACTCTTCTATTGTTCTAATTCTCCTTAATAATATTTCCTTGTGTTTTTTTTTATTCTTTCACACTCAGTAGCCCCTTTTGTGTCTTTATGGCTTTTACTGTCAATCGTTATCTACTGTCCTCTTGATTACTCTTCTATTGTTCTCTCTCCTTAATAATATTTCACTTTTTTTTTATTCTTTCTTTCACACTCAGTAGCCCCTTGTGTCTTTATGGCTTTACTGTCAATCGTTATCTACTCTCCTCTTGATTACTCTTCTATTGTTCTCGCTCCTTAATAATATTTCACTTTTTTCTTATTCTTTCACACTCAGTAGCCCCTTGTGTCTTTATGGCTTTACTGTCAATCGTTATCTACTGTCCTCTTGATTACTCTTCTATTGTTCTCGCTCCTTAATAATATTTCACTTTTTTTTTTTATTCTTTCACACTCAGTAGCCCCTTGTGTCTTTTATGGCTTTACTGTCAATCGTTATCTACTGTCCTCTTGATTACTCTTCTATTGTTCTCTCTCCTTAATAATATTTCACTTTTTTCTCATTCTTTCACACTCAGTAGCCCCTTGTGTCTTTATGGCTTTACTGTCAATCGTTATCTACTGTCCTCTTGATTACTCTTCTATTGTTTTCTCTCCTTAATAATATTTCACTTTTTTCTTATTCTTTCACACTCAGTAGCCCCTTGTGTCTTTATGGCTTTACTGTCCATCGTTATCTACTGTCCTCTTGATTACTCTTCTATTGTTTCTCTCTCCTTAATAATATTTCACTTTTTTCTTATTCTTTCACACTCAGTAGCCCCTTGTGTCTTTTTATGGCTTTACTGTCAATCGTTATCTACTGTCCTCTTGATTACTCTTCTATTGTTCTCGCTCCTTAATAATATTTCACTTTTTCTTATTCTTTCAGTAGCCCCTTGTGTGTTTTATGGCTTTTACTGTCAATCGTTATCTACTGTCCTCTTGATTACTCTTCTATTGTTCTCTCTCCTTAATAATATTTCACTTTTTTCTTATTCTTTCACACTCAGTAGCCCCTTGTGTCTTTATGGCTTTTTACTGTCAATCGTTATCTACTGTCCTCTTGATTACTCTTCTATTGTTCTCTCCTTAATAATATTTCACTTTTTTCTTATTCTTTCACACTCAGTAGCCCCTTGTGTCTTATGGCTTTACTGTCAATCGTTATCTACTCTCCTCTTGATTACTCTTCTATTGTTCTCTCTCCTTAATAAATATTTCACTTTTTCTTATTCTTTCACACTCAGTAGCCCCTTGTTCTTTATGGCTTTACTGTCAATCGTTATCTACTGTCCTCTTGATTACTCTTCTATTTCTCTCTCCTTAATAATATTTCACTTTTTTCTTATTCTTTCACACTCAGTAGCCCCTTGTGTTTTTATGGCTTTACTGTCAATCGTTATCTACTGTCCTCTTGATTACTCTTCTATTGTTCTCTCTCCTTAATAATATTTCACTTTTTCTTATTCTTTCACACTCAGTAGCCCCTTGTGTCTTTAAATATTTTACTGTCAATCGTTATCTACTGTCCTCTTGATTACTCTTCTATTGTTCTCTCTCCTTAATAATATTTCACTTTTTTCTTATTCTTTCACACTTCAGTAGCCCCTTGTGTCTTTATGGCTTTACTGTCAATCGTTATCTACTGTCCTCTTGATTACTCTTCTATTGTTCTCTCTCCTTAATAATATTTCACTTTTTCTTATTCTTTCACACTCAGTAGCCCCTTGTGTCTTTATGGTTTTACTGTCAATCGTTATCTACTGTCCTCTTGATTACTCTTCTATTGTTCTCGTTCTCCTTAATAATATTTCACTTTTTTCTTATTCTTTCACACTCAGTAGCCCCTCTTGTCTTTATGGCTTTACTGTCAATCGTTATCTACTGTCCTCTTGATTACTCTTCTATTGTTTATTTCCTCCTTAATAATATTTCACTTTTTTCTTATTCTTTCACACTCAGTAGCCCCTTGTCTTTATGGCTTTTTACTGTCAATCGTTATCTACTGTCCTCTTGATTACTCTTCTATTGTTCTCTCTCCTTAATAATATTTCACTTTTTTCTTATTCTTTCACACTCAGTAGCCCTTGTGTCTTTTATATTTTTACTGTCAATCGTTATCTACTGTCCTCTTGATTACTCTTCTATTGTTCTCTCTCCTTAATAATATTTCACTTTTTTCTTATTCTTTCACACTCAGTAGCCCTTGTGTCTTTATGGCTTTTACTGTCAATCGTTATCTACTGTCCTCTTGATTACTCTTCTATTGTTCTCGCTCCTTAATAATATTTCACTTTTTCTTATTCTTTCACACTCAGTAGCCCCTTGTGTCTTTTGGCTTTACTGTCAATCGTTATCTACTGTCCTCTTGATTACTCTTCTATTGTTCTCTCTCCTTAATAATATTTCTTGATTACTTTTTTCTTATTCTTTTCACACTCAGTAGCCCCTTGTGTCTTTATGGCTTTACTGTCAATCGTTATCTACTGTCCTCTTGATTACTCTTCTATTGTTCTCTCTCCTTAATAATATTTCACTTTTTCTTATTCTTTCACACTCAGTAGCCCCTTGTGTCTTTTATGGCTTTACTGTCAATCGTTATCTACTGTCCTCTTGATTACTCTTCTATTGTTCTCTCTCCTTAATAATATTTCACTTTTTTTTCTTATTCTTTCACACTCAGTAGCCCCTTGTGTCTTTATGGCTTTACTGTCAATCGTTATCTACTGTCCTCTTGATTACTCTTCTATTGTTCTCCCTCCTTAATAATATTTCACTTTTTTCTTTTTCTTTCACACTCAGTAGCTCCTTGTGTCTTTATGGCTTTACTGTCAATCGTTATCTACTGTCCTCTTGATTACTCTTCTATTGTTCTCGCTTAATAATATTTTACTTTTTTCTTATTCTTTCACTCAGTATTGTCTTTATGGCTTTACTGTCAATCGTTATCTACTCTCCTCTTGATTACTCTTCTATTGTTCTCTCTCCTTTTAATATTTCACTTTTTCTTATTCTTTCACACTCAGTAGCCCCTTGTGTCTTTATGGCTTTACTGTCAATCGTTATCTACTGTCCTCTTGATTACTCTTCTATTGTTTCTCGCTCCTTAATAATATTTCACTTTTTTCTTATTCTTTCACACTCAGTAGCCCCTTGTGTCTTTATGGCTTTACTGTCAATCGTTATCTACTGTCCTCTTGATTACTCTTCTATTGTTCTCTCTCCTTAATAATATTTCACTTTTTTTTTTTTCTTATTCTTTTCACACTCAGTAGCCCCTTGTGTCTTTATGGCTTTACTGTCAATCATTATCTACTGTCCTCTTGATTACTCTTCTATTGTTCTCTCTCCTTAATAATATTTCACTTTTTTCTTATTCTTTCACACTCAGTAGCCCCTTGTGTTTTTATGGCTTTACTGTCAATCGTTATCTACTGTCCTCTTGATTACTCTTCTATTGTTCTCTTTTTCTCCTTAATAATATTTCATCGTTATCTACTGTCCTCTTTTTTTTTATTCTTTCACACTCAGTAGCCCCTTGTGTCTTTATGGCTTTACTGTCAATCGTTATCTACTCTCCTCTTGATTACTCTTCTATTGTTCTCTCTCCTTAATAATATTTCACTTTTTCTTATTCTTTCACACTCAGTAGCCCCTTGTGTCTTTATGGCTTTACTGTCAATCATTATCTACTGTCCTCTTGATTACTCTTCTATTGTTCTCTCTCCTTAATAATATTTCACTTTTTCTTATTCTTTCACACTCAGTAGCCCCTTGTGTCTTTATGGCTTTACTGTCAATCGTTATCTACTGTCCTCTTGATTACTCTTCTATTGTTCTCTCTCCTTAATAATATTTCACTTTTTTCTTATTCTTTCACACTCAGTAGCCCCTTGTGTCTTTATGGCTTTACTGTCAATCGTTATCTACTGTCCTCTTGATTACTCTTCTATTGTTCTCTCTCCTTAATAATATTTCACTTTTTTCTTATTCTTTCACACTCAGTAGCCCCTTGTGTTTTAATGGCTTTTTACTGTCAATCGTTATCTACTGTCCTCTTGATTACTCTTCTATTGTTCTCGCTCCTTAATAATATTTCACTTTTTTCTTATTCTTTCACACTCAGTAGCCCCTTGTGTTTTTATGGCTTTACTGTCAATCGTTATCTACTGTCCTCTTGATTACTCTTCTATTGTTCTCTCTCCTTAATAATATTTCACTTTTTCTTATTCTTTCACACTCAGTAGCCCCTTGTGTCTTTATGGCTTTACTGTCAATCATTATCTACTCTCCTCTTGATTACTCTTCTATTGTTCTCGCTCCTTAATAATATTTCACTTTTATCTTATTCTTTCACACTCAGTAGCCCTTGTGTCTTTATGGCTTTACTGTCAATCGTTATCTACTGTCCTCTTGATTACTCTTCTATTGTTCTCGCTCCTTAATAATATTTCTTTTTTCTTATTCTTTCACACTCAGTAGCCCCTTGTGTCTTTATGGCTTTTACTGTCAATCGTTATCTACTGTCCTCTTGTCCTCTTGATTTCACTTTTCTTATTCTATTGTTCTTTCTTTTTACTGTCAATATTTCTACTGTCCTCTTTTTTTCTTATTCTTTAATATTTCAGTATTCCCCTCAGTAGCCCCTTGTCTTTATGGCTTTACTGTCAATCGTTATCTACTGTCCTCTTGATTACTCTTCTATTGTTCTCTCTCCTTAATAATATTTCACTTTTTTCTTATTCTTTCACACACTCAGTAGCCCTTGTGTCTTTATGGCTTTACTGTCAATCGTTATCTACTGTCCTCTTGATTACTCTTCTATTGTTCTCGTTCCTTAATAATATTTCACTTTTTTTCTTATTTTTTTCTTATTCTGTCAATCGTTATTTTCACACTCAGTAGCCTTATTCTTGTGTCTTTATGGCTTTACTGTCAATCGTTATCTACTGTCCTCTTGATTACTCTTCTATTGTTCTCTCCTTAATAATATTTCACTTTTTTTCTTATTCTTTCACACTCAGTAGCCCCTTGTGTCTTTATGGCTTTACTGTCAATCGTTATCTACTGTCCTCTTGATTACTCTTCTATTGTTCTCTTATTCTCCTTAATAATATTTCACTTTTTTTCTTATTCTTTCACACTCAGTAGCCCTTATTGTGTCTTTATGGCTTTACTGTCAATCGTTATCTACTGTCCTCTTGATTACTCTTCTATTGTTCTCGCTCCTTAATAATATTTCACTTTTTTTCTTATTCTTTCACACTCAGTAGCCCCTTGTGTCTTTATGGCTTTACTGTCAATCGTTATCTACTGTCCTCTTGATTACTCTTCTATTGTTCTCTCTCCTTAATAATATTTCACTTTTTTTTCTTATTCTTTCACACTCAGTAGCCCCTTGTGTCTTTATGGCTTTACTGTCAATCGTTATCTACTGTCCTCTTGATTACTCTTCTATTGTTCTCTCTCCTTAATAATATTTCACTTATTCTTTTTTTTTTTTATTCTTTCGTTATCTACTGTCCTCAGTTACTCCCTATTGTTGTCTTTATAATAATATTTCACTTTTTTTACTGTCAATCTTTATCTACTGTCCTCTGTGATTACTCTTCTATTGTTTCTCTCTCCTTAATAATATTTCACTTTTTTCTTATTCTTTCACACTCAGTAGCCCCTTGTGTCTTTATGGCTTTACTGTCAATCGTTATCTACTGTCCTCTTGATTACTCTTCTATTGTTCTCCCTCCTTAATAATATTTCACTTTTTTCTTATTCTTTCACACTCAGTAGCCCCTTTGTGTCTTTATGGCTTTACTGTCAATCGTTATCTACTGTCCTCTTGATTACTCTTCTATTGTTCTCCCTCCTTAATAATATTTCACTTTTTTCTTATTCTTTCACACTCAGTAGCCCCTTGTGTCTTTATGGCTTTACTGTCAATCGTTATCTACTGTCCTCTTGATTACTCTTCTATTGTTCTCACTCCTTAATAATATTTCTTTTTTTCTTTTTTCTTATTCTTTCACACTCAGTAGCCCCTTATTGTCTTTATGGCTTTACTGTCAATCGTTATCTACTGTCCTCTTGATTACTCTTCTATTGTTCTCGCTCCTTAATAATATTTCACTTTTTTCTTATTCTTTCACACTCAGTAGCCCCTTGTGTCTTTATGGCTTTATTGTCAATCGTTATCTACTGTCCTCTTGATTACTCTTCTATTGTTCTCACTCCTTAATAATATTTCACTTTTTTTTTATTCTTTCACACTCAGTAGCCCCTTGTGTCTTTATGGCTTTACTGTCAATCGTTATCTACTGTCCTCTTGATTACTCTTCTATTGTTCTCGTTCCTTAATAATATTTCACTTTTTTCTTATTCTTTCACACTCAGTAGCCCCTTGTGTCTTTATGGCTTTACTGTCAATCGTTATCTACTGTCCTCTTGATTACTCTTCTATTGTTCTCTCTCCTTAATAATATTTCACTTTTTTTCTTATTCTTTCACACTCAGTAGCCCCTTGTGTCTTTATGGCTTTACTGTCAATCGTTATCTACTGTCCTCTTGATTACTCTTCTATTGTTCTCTCTCCTTAATAATATTTCACTTTTTTCTTATTCTTTCACACTCAGTAGCCCCTTGTGTTTTTATGGCTTTTACTGTCAATCGTTATCTACTGTCCTCTTGATTACTCTTCTATTGTTCTCTCTCCTTAATAATATTTCACTTTTTTCTTATTCTTTCACACTCAGTAGCCCCTTGTGTCTTTATGGCTTTACTGTCAATCGTTTATCTGTCCTCTTGATTCCTCTTGATTACTCTTCTATTCTTTCTCTCCCCTTAATAATATTTCACGTTTTTTCCTTATTCTTTCTATTGTTTTCATAATAATATTTCACTTTTTCTTATTCTTTCCTCAGTAGCCCCTTGTGTCTTTTTCTTTACTGTCAATCGTTATCTACTGTCCTCTTGATTACTCTTCTATTGTTCTCCTCTTAATAATATTTCACTTTTTCTTATTCTTTCACACTCAGTAGCCCCTTGTGTTTTTTTACTTTACTGTCAATCGTTATCTACTGTCCTCTTGATTACTCTTCTATTGTTCTCTCTCCTTAATAATATTTCACTTTTTCTTATTCTTTCACACTCAGTAGCCCCTTGTGTCTTTATGGCTTTACTGTCAATCGTTATCTACTGTCCTCTTGATTACTCTTCTATTGTTCTCTCTCCTTAATAATATTTCACTTTTTCTTATTCTTTCCTCAGTAGCCCTTGTGTCTTTTATGGCTTTACTGTCAATCGTTATCTACTGTCCTCTTGATTACTCTTCTATTGTTTCTCTCCTTAATAATATTTCACTTTTTCTTATTCTTTCACACTCAGTAGCCCCTTTGTGTCTTTTATGGCTTTACTGTCAATCGTTATCTACTGTCCTCTTGATTACTCTTCTATTGTTTCTCTCTCCTTAATAATATTTCACTTTTTCTTATTCTTTCACACTCAGTAGCCCCTTGTGTCTTTATGGCTTTACTGTCAATCGTTATCTACTGTCCTCTTGATTACTCTTCTATTGTTCTCTCTCCTTAATAATATTTCACTTTTTTCTTATTCTTTCACACTCAGTAGTCCCCTTGTGTCTTTTTGGCTTTACTGTCAATCGTTATCTACTGTCCTCTTGATTACTCTTCTATTATTCTCTCCTTAATAATATTTCACTTTTTTCTTATTCTTTTTCACACTCAGTAGCCCCTTGTGTCTTTATGGCTTTACTGTCAATCGTTATCTACTGTCCTCTTGATTACTCTTCTATTGTTCTCTCTCCTTAATAATATTTCACTTTTTTCTTATTCTTTCACACTCAGTAGCCCCTTGTGTCTTTATGGCTTTACTGTCAATCGTTATCTACTGTCCTCTTGATTACTCTTCTATTGTTCTCTCTCCTTAATAATATTTCACAGTTTTTTCTTATTCTTTCACACTCAGTAGCCCCTTGTTTGTTTTTATTTGGCTTTTTTTTATTGTCAATCGTTATCTACTGTCCTCTTGATTACTCTTCTATTGTTCTCTCTCTTCTAATAATATTTCACTTTTTCTTATTCTTTCACACTCAGTAGCCCCTTGTGTGTTTTTATGGCTTTACTGTCAATCGTTATCTACTGTCCTCTTGATTACTCTTCTATTGTTCTCTCTCCTTAATAATATTTCACTTTTTTTCTTATTCTTTCACACTCAGTAGCCCCTTGTGTCTTTATGGCTTTACTGTCAATCGTTATCTACTGTCCTCTTGATTACTCTTCTATTGTTCTCTCTCCTTAATAATATTTCACTTTTTTCTTATTCTTTCACACTCAGTAGCCCCTTGTGTCTTTATGGCTTTACTGTCAATCGTTATCTACTGTCCTCTTGATTACTCTTCTATTGTTCTCTCTCCTTAATAATATTTCACTTTTTTCTTATTCTTTTTCACTCAGTAGCCCTTGTGTCTTTATGGCTTTACTGTCAATCGTTATCTACTGTCCTCTTGATTACTCTTCTATTGTTCTCTCCTTAATAATATTTCACTTTTTTCTTATTCTTTCACACTCAGTAGCCCCTTGTGTCTTTATGGCTTTACTGTCAATCGTTATCTACTGTCCTCTTGATTACTCTTCTATTGTTTCTCTCCTTAATAATATTTCACTTTTTTCTTATTCTTTCACACTCAGTAGCCCCTTGTGTCTTTTGGCTTTACTGTCAATCGTTATCTACTGTCCTCTTGATTACTCTTCTATTGTTCTCATTCCTTAATAATATTTCTTTTTCTTATTCTTTCACACTCAGTAGCCCCTTGTCTTTATGGCTTTACTGTCAATCGTTATCTATTGTCCTCTTGATTACTCTTCTATTGTTCTCGCTCCTTAATAATATTTCACTTTTTTTCATTCTTTCACACTCAGTAGCCCCTTGTGTCTTTATGGCTTTACTGTCAATCGTTATCTACTGTCCCCTTGATTACTCTTCTATTGTTCTCGCTCCTTAATAATATTTCACTTTTTTCTTATTCTTTCACACTCAGTAGCCCCTTGTGTCTTTATGGCTTTACTGTCAATCGTTATCTACTGTCCTCTTGATTACTCTTCTATTGTTCTCCTCCTTAATAATATTTCACTTTTTCTTATTCTTTCCTCAGTAGCCCCTTGTGTCTTTATGGCTTTTTACTGTCAATCGTTATCTACTGTCCTCTTGATTACTCTTCTATTGTTCTCGCTCCTTATAATATTAATATTTCACTTTTTTCTTATTCTTTCACACTCTAGTCCTCTTGATTACTCTTTGTGTATTTCACTTTTTTCTTATTCTTTGGCTTTACTGTCAATCGTTATCTACTGTCCTCTTGATTACTCTTCTATTGTTCTCTCCTTAATAATATTTCACTTTTTTCTTATTCTTTCACACTCAGTAGCCCCTTGTGTCTTTATGGCTTTACTGTCAATCGTTATCTACTGTCCTCTTGATTACTCTTCTATTGTTCTCTCTCCTTAATAATATTTCACTTTTTTCTTATTCTTTCACACTCAGTAGCCCTTTGTGTCTTTATGGCGTTTTACTGTCAATCGTTATCTACTGTCCTCTTGATTACTCTTCTATTGTTCTCTCTCCTTAATAATATTTCACTTTTTTTTATTCTTTTCACTCAGTAGCCCCTTGTGTCTTTATGGCTTTACTGTCAATCGTTATCTACTGTCCTCTTGATTACTCTTCTATTGTTCTCTCTCCTTAATAATATTTCACTTTTTTTTTTATTCTTTCACACTCAGTAGCCCCTTGTGTCTTTTATGGCTTTACTGTCAATCGTTATCTACTGTCCTCTTGATTACTCTTCTATTGTTCTCTCTCCTTAATAATATTTCACTTTTTTCTTATTCTTTCACACTCAGTAGCCCCTTGTGTCTTTATGGCTTTACTGTCAATCGTTATCTACTGTCCTCTTGATTACTCTTCTATTGTTCTCTCTCCTTAATAATATTTCACTTTTTTCTTATTCTTTCACACTCAGTAGCCCCTTGTGTCTTTATGGCTTTACTGTCAATCGTTATCTACTGTCCTCTTGATTACTCTTCTATTGTTCTCTCTCTTAATAATATTTCACTTTTTTTCTTATTCTTTCACACTCAGTAGCCCCTTTGTGTCTTTATGGCTTTACTGTCAATCGTTATCTACTGTCCTCTTGATTACTCTTCTATTGTTCTCTCTCCTTAATAATATTTCACTTTTTTTTCTTATTCTTTCACACTCAGTAGCCCCTTGTGTCTTTATGGCTTTACTGTCAATCGTTATCTACTGTCCTCTTGATTACTCTTCTATTGTTTCTCTCTCCTTAATAATATTTCACTTTTTCTTATTCTTTCACACTCAGTAGCCCTTGTGTCTTTATGGCTTTACTGTCAATCGTTATCTACTGTCCTCTTGATTACTCTTCTATTGTTCTCTCTCCTTAATAATATTTCACTTTTTTCTTATTCTTTCACACTCAGTAGCCCCTTGTGTCTTTATGGCTTTACTGTCAATCGTTATCTACTGTCCTCTTGATTACTCTTCTATTGTTCTCTCTCCTTAATAATATTTCACTTTTTCTTATTCTTTCACACTCAGTAGCCCCTTGTGTCTTTATGGCTTTACTGTCAATCGTTATCTACTGTCCTCTTGATTACTCTTCTATTGTTCTCTCTCCTTAATAATATTTCACTTTTTCTTATTCTTTCACACTCAGTAGCCCCTTGTGTCTTTATGGCTTTACTGTCAATCGTTATCTACTGTCCTCTTGATTACTCTTCTATTGTTCTCTCTCCTTAATAATATTTCACTTTTTTCTTATTCTTTCACACTCAGTAGCCCCTTGTGTCTTTATGGCTTTACTGTCAATCGTTATCTACTGTCCTCTTGATTACTCTTCTATTGTTCTCTCTCCTTAATAATATTTCACTTTTTTCTTATTCTTTTCACACTCAGTAGCCCCTTGTGTCTTTATGGCTTTACTGTCAATCGTTATCTACTGTCCTCTTGATTACTCTTCTATTGTTCTCTCCTATTTCACTTTTTTCTTATTCTTTCAATATTTCACTTTTTTTCTTCATTCTTTCTACTGTCCTCAGTAGCCTATTGTTGTCTTTATTTGGCTTTTTCTTATTCTTTTTACTGTCAATCGTTATCTATCGTTATCTACTCCTCTTGATTACTCTTCTATTGTTCTCTCTCCTTAATAATATTTCACTTTTTTCTTATTCTTTCACACTCAGTAGCCCCTTGTGTCTTTATGGCTTTACTGTCAATCGTTATCTACTGTCCTCTTGATTACTCTTCTATTGTTCTTTCTCCTTAATAATATTTCACTGTCCTCTTTTTCTTCTTTCTTTTCTTATTCTTCACACTCAGTAGCCCCTTGTGTCTTTATGGCTTTACTGTCAATCGTTATCTACTGTCCTCTTGATTACTCTTCTATTGTTCTCTCTCCTTAATAATATTTCACTTTTTTCTTATTCTTTCACACTCAGTAGCCCCTTGTGTCTTTATGGCTTTACTGTCAATCGTTATCTACTGTCCTCTTGATTACTCTTCTATTGTTCTCTCTCCTTAATAATATTTCACTTTTTTCTTATTCTTTCACACTCAGTAGCCCCTTGTGTCTTTATGGCTTTACTGTCAATCGTTATCTACTGTCCTCTTGATTACTCTTCTATTGTTCTCGCTCCTTAATAATATTTCACTTTTTTTCTTATTCTTTCACACTCAGTAGCCCCTTGTGTCTTTATGGCTTTACTGTCAATCGTTATCTACTGTCCTCTTGATTACTCTTCTATTGTTCTCTCTCCTTAATAATATTTCACTTTTTTTCTTATTCTTTCACACTCAGTAGCCCCTTGTGTCTTTATGGCTTTACTGTCAATCGTTATCTACTGTCCTCTTGATTACTCTTCTATTGTTCTCTCTCCTTAATAATATTTCACTTTTTTCTTATTCTTTCACACTCAGTAGCCCCTTGTGTCTTTATGGCTTTACTGTCAATCGTTATCTACTGTCCTCTTGATTACTCTTCTATTGTTCTCTCTCCTTAATAATATTTCACTTTTTTCTTATTCTTTCACACTCAGTAGCCCCTTGTGTCTTTATGGCTTTACTGTCAATCGTTATCTACTGTCCTCTTGATTACTCTTCTATTGTTCTCGCTCCTTAATAATATTTCACTTTTTTCTTATTCTTTCACACTCAGTAGCCCCTTGTGTCTTTATGGCTTTACTGTCAATCGTTATCTACTGTCCTCTTGATTACTCTTCTATTGTTCTCCCTCCTTAATAATATTTCACTTTTATCTTATTCTTTCACACTCAGTAGCCCCTTGTGTCTTTATGGCTTTACTGTCAATCGTTATCTACTGTCCTCTTGATTACTCTTCTATTGTTCTCCCTCCTTAATAATATTTCACTTTTATCTTATTCTTTCACACTCAGTAGCCCCTTTGTCTTTATGGCTTTACTGTCAATCGTTTTACTGTCAATCGTTATCTATAATATTTCTTTTTTCTTTATCCGTCCTCTTGATTACTCTTCTATTGTTCTCGCTCCTTAATAATATTTCACTTTTTTCTTATTCTTCACACTCATTTACTTTTTTGTGTCTTTCATGGCTTGTGTCTTTACTGTCAATCGTTATCTACTGTCCTCTTGATTACTCTTCTATTGTTCTCTCTCCTTAATAATATTTCACTTTTTTCTTATTCTTTCACACTCAGTAGCCCCTTGTGTTTTTATGGCTTTACTGTCAATCGTTATCTACTGTCCTCTTGATTACTCTTCTATTGTTTCTCTCTCCTTAATAATATTTCACTTTTTCTTATTCTTTCACACTCAGTAGCCCCTTGTGTCTTTATGGCTTTACTGTCAATCGTTATCTACTGTCCTCTTGATTACTCTTCTATTGTTCTCTCTCCTTAATAATATTTCACTTTTTTTCTTATTCTTTCACACTCAGTAGCCCCTTGTGTCTTTATGGCTTTACTGTCAATCGTTATCTACTGTCCTCTTGATTACTCTTCTATTGTTCTCTCTCCTTAATAATATTTCACTTTTTTCTTATTCTTTCACACTCAGTAGCCCCTTGTGTCTTTATGGCTTTACTGTCAATCGTTATCTACTCCTCTTGATTTACTCTTCTATTGTTTCTCTCTCTTAATAATATTTCACTTTTTTCTTATTCTTTCACACTCAGTAGCCTTGTGTCTTTAATGGCTTTACTGTCAATCGTTATCTACTGTCCTCTTGATTACTCTTCTATTGTTTTCTCTTAATAATATTTCACTTTTTTTTTTATTCTTTCACACTCAGTAGCCCCTTGTGTCTTAATGGCTTTACTGTCAATCGTTATCTACTGTCCTCTTGATTACTCTTCTATTGTTCTCGTTCCTTAATAATATTTCACTTTTTTTCTTATTTTCACACTCAGTAGCCCTTGTGTTTTTATGGCTTTATTGTCAATCGTTATCTACTGTCCTCTTGATTACTCTTCTATTGTTCTCACTCCTTAATAATATTTCACTTTTTTTTATTCTTTCACACTCAGTAGCCCCATTGTGTCTTTATGGCTTTACTGTCAATCGTTATCTACTGTCCTCTTGATTACTCTTCTATTGTTCTCGCTCCTTAATAATATTTCACTTTTTTCTTATTCTTTCACACTCAGTAGCCCCTTGTGTCTTTATGGCTTTACTGTCAATCGTTATCTACTGTCCTCTTGATTACTCTTCTATTGTTCTCGCTCCTTAATAATATTTCACTTTTTTCTCTTATTCTTTCACACTCAGTAGCCCCTTGTGTCTTTATGGCTTTACTGTCAATCGTTATCTACTGTCCTCTTGATTACTCTTCTATTGTTCTCTCTCCTTAATAATATTTCACTTTTTTCTTATTCTTTCACACTCAGTAGCCCCTTGTGTCTTAATGGCTTTACTGTCAATCGTTATCTACTGTCCTCTTGATTACTCTTCTATTGTTCTCACTCCTTAATAATATTTCACTTTTTCTTATTCTTTCACACTCAGTAGCCCCTTGTGTCTTTATGGCTTTACTGTCAATCGTTATCTACTGTCCTCTTGATTACTCTTCTATTGTTCTCTCTCCTTAATAATATTTCACTTTTTTTCTTATTCTTTCACACTCAGTAGCCCCTTGATTGTCTTTATGGCTTTACTGTCAATCGTTATCTACTGTCCTCTTGATTACTCTTCTATTGTTCTCTCTCCTTAATAATATTTCACTTTTTTCTTATTCTTTCACACTCAGTAGCCCCTTGTGTCTTTATGGCTTTACTGTCAATCGTTATCTACTGTCCTCTTGATTACTCTTCTATTGTTCTCTCTCCTTAATAATATTTCACTTTTTTCTTATTCTTTCACACTCAGTAGCCCCTTGTGTCTTTATGGCTTTACTGTCAATCGTTATCTACTGTCCTCTTGATTACTCTTCTATTGTTCTCTCTCCTTAATAATATTTCACTTTTTTCTTATTCTTTCACACTCAGTAGCCCCTTGTGTCTTTATGGCTTTACTGTCAATCGTTATCTACTGTCCTCTTGATTACTCTTCTATTGTTCTCATTCCTTAATAATATTTCACTTTTTTCTTATTCTTTCACACTCAGTAGCCCCTTGTGTCTTTATGGCTTTACTGTCAATCGTTATCTACTGTCCTCTTGATTACTCTTCTATTGTTCTCTCTCCTTAATAATATTTTTTTTTTTTTTTTTCTTATTCTTTCACACTCAGTAGCCCCTTGTGTCTTTATGGCTTTACTGTCAATCGTTATCTACTGTCCTCTTGATTACTCTTCTATTGTTCTCGCTCCTTAATAATATTTCACTTTTTTCTTATTCTTTCACACTCAGTAGCCCCTTGTGTCTTTATGGCTTTACTGTCAATCGTTATCTACTCTCCTCTTGATTACTCTTCTATTGTTCTCGCTCCTTAATAATATTTCACTTTTTCTTATTCTTTCACACTCAGTAGCCCCTTGTGTCTTTATGGCTTTACTGTCAATCGTTATCTACTGTCCTCTTGATTACTCTTCTATTGTTCTCTCTCCTTAATAATATTTTTTTTTTCTTATTCTTTCACACTCAGTAGCCCCTTGTGTCTTTATGGCTTTACTGTCAATCGTTATCTACTGTCCTCTTGATTACTCTTCTATTGTTCTCGCTCCTTAATAATATTTCACTTTTTTTCTTATTCTTTCACACTCAGTAGCCCCTTGTGTCTTTATGGCTTTACTGTCAATCGTTATCTACTGTCCTCTTGATTACTCTTCTATTGTTCTCTCCTTAATAATATTTCACTTTTTTTATTCTTTCACACTCAGTAGCCCCTTGTGTCTTTTATGGCTTTATCTACTGTCCTCTTGATTACTCTTCAATCTTAATAATATTTCACTTTTTTATTATTCTTTCACACTCAGTCCTCTTTACTGTCAATCGTTATCTCTTCTTGATTACTCTTCTATTGTTCTCTCCTTAATAATATTTCACTTTTTTTTCTTATTCTTTCACACTCAGTAGCCCCTTGTGTCTTTATGGCTTTACTGTCAATCGTTATCTACTGTCCTCTTGATTACTCTTCTATTGTTCTCTCTCCTTAATAATATTTCACTTTTTTCTTATTCTTTCACACTCAGTAGCCCTTGTGTCTTTTATGGCTTTACTGTCAATCGTTATCTACTGTCCTCTTGATTACTCTTCTATTGTTCTCGCTCCTTAATAATATTTCACTTTTTTCTTATTCTTTCACACTCAGTAGCCCCCTTGTGTCTTTTATGGCTTTACTGTCAATCGTTATCTACTGTCCTCTTGATTACTCTTCTATTGTTCTCGCTCCTTAATAATATTTCTTTTTTTTTTTTCTTATTCTTTCACACTCAGTAGCCCTTGTGTCTTTTATGGCTTTACTGTCAATCGTTATCTACTGTCCTCTTGATTACTCTTCTATTGTTCTCACTCCTTAATAATATTTCACTTTTTTCTTATTCTTTCACACTCAGTAGCCCCTTGTGTCTTTATGGCTTTACTGTCAATCGTTATCTACTGTCCTCTTGATTACTCTTCTATTGTTCTCTCTCCTTAATAATATTTCACTTTTTTCTTATTCTTTCACACTCAGTAGCCCCTTGTCTTTTCATGGCTTTACTGTCAATCGTTATCTACTGTCCTCTTGATTACTCTTCTATTGTTCTCGCTCCTTAATAATATTTCACTTTTTTCTTATTCTTTCACACTCAGTAGCCCTTGTGTCTTTTATGGCTTTACTGTCAATCGTTATCTACTGTCCTCTTGATTACTCTTCTATTGTTCTCTCTCCTTAATAATATTTCACTTTTTTTCTTATTCTTTCACACTCAGTAGCCCCTTGTGTCTTTTTGGCTTTACTGTCAATCGTTATCTACTGTCCTCTTGATTACTCTTCTATTGTTCTCGCTCCTTAATAATATTTCACTTTTTTCTTATTCTTTTTCACTCAGTATTTTTTTTTTGTGTCTTTATGGCTTTACTGTCAATCGTTATCTACTGTCCTCTTGATTACTCTTCTATTGTTCTCTCTCCTTAATAATATTTCACTTTTATCTTATTCTTTCACACTCAGTAGCCCCTTGTGTCTTTATGGCTTTACTGTCAATCGTTATCTACTGTCCTCTTGATTACTCTTCTATTGTTCTCACTCCTTAATAATATTTCACTTTTTTCTTATTCTTTCACACTCAGTAGCCCCTTGTGTTTTTATGGCTTTACTGTCAATCGTTATCTACTGTCCTCTTGATTACTCTTCTATTGTTCTCGCTCCTTAATAATATTTCACTTTTTTTTTCTTATTCTTTTCACACTCAGTAGTCCCCCTTTGTGTCTTTATGGCTTTTTACTGTCAATCGTTATCTACTGTCCTCTTGATTACTCTTCTATTGTTTCTCGTTCCTTAATAATATTTCACTTTTCTTATTCTTTCACACTCAGTAGCCCCTTGTCTTTATGGCTTTACTGTCAATCGTTATCTACTGTCCTCTTGATTACTCTTCTATTGTTCTCGCTCCTTAATAATATTTCACTTTTTTTTTCTTATTCTTTCACACTCAGTAGCCCCTTGTGTCTTTATGGCTTTACTGTCAATCGTTATCTACTGTCCTCTTGATTACTCTTCTATTGTTCTCTCTCCTTAATAATATTTCACTTTTTTCTTATTCTTTCACACTCAGTAGCCCCTTGTGTCTTTATGGCTTTACTGTCAATCGTTATCTACTGTCCTCTTGATTACTCTTCTATTGTTCTCGCTCCTTAATAATATTTCACTTTTTTCTTATTCTTTCACACTCAGTAGCCCCTTGTGTCTTTATGGCTTTACTGTCAATCGTTATCTACTGTCCTCTTGATTACTCTTCTATTGTTCTCGCTCCTTAATAATATTTCACTTTTTTCTTATTCTTTCACACTCAGTAGCCCCTTGTGTCTTTTATGGCTTTACTGTCAATCGTTATCTACTGTCCTCTTGATTACTCTTCTATTGTTCTCGCTCCTTAATAATATTTCTTTTTTTTTTTTCTTATTCTTTCACACTCAGTAGCCCCTTGTGTCTTTATGGCTTTACTGTCAATCGTTATCTACTGTCCTCTTGATTACTCTTCTATTGTTCTCGCTCTTAATAATATTGTTCTTTTTTCTTATTCCTTAATGTGTCTTTATTCAATCGTTATCTTGTCCTCTTGATTACTCTTCTATTTTCTCACTCCTTAATAATATTTCCTTTTTCTTATTCTTTCACACTCTTTCTTTATGGCTTTACTGTCAATCGTTATCTACTGTCCTCTTGATTACTCTTCTATTGTTCTCTCTCCTTAATAATATTTCACTTTTTTTCTTATTCTTTCACACTCAGTAGCCCCTTGTGTCTTTTATGGCTTTACTGTCAATCGTTATCTACTGTCCTCTTGATTACTCTTCTATTGTTCTCGCTCCCTTAATAATATTTCACTTTTTTTTATTCTTTCACACTCAGTAGCCCCTTGTGTCTTTATGTTCTCTCTCCTTTTACTGTCAATCGTTATCTACTGTCCTCTTGATTACTCTTCTATTGTTTCTCGCTCCTTAATAATATTTCACTTTTTTCTTATTCTTTCACACTCAGTAGCCCCTTGTGTCTTTATGGCTTTACTGTCAATCGTTATCTACTGTCCTCTTGATTACTCTTCTATTGTTCTCGCTCCTTAATAATATTTCACTTTTTTTTCTTATTCTTTCACACTCAGTAGCCCCTTGTGTCTTTATGGCTTTACTGTCAATCGTTATCTACTGTCCTCTTGATTACTCTTCTATTGTTCTCTCTCCTTAATAATATTTCACTTTTTTCTTATTCTTTCACACTCAGTAGCCCCTTGTGTCTTTATGGCTTTACTGTCAATCGTTATCTACTGTCCTCTTGATTACTCTTCTATTGTTCTCTCTCCTTAATAATATTTCACTTTTTTCTTATTCTTTCACACTCAGTAGCCCCTTGTGTCTTTATGGCTTTACTGTCAATCGTTATCTACTGTCCTCTTGATTACTCTTCTATTGTTCTCGCTCCTTAATAATATTTCACTTTTTTCTTATTCTTTCACACTCAGTAGCCCCTTGTGTCTTTATGGCTTTACTGTCAATCGTTATCTACTGTCCTCTTGATTACTCTTCTATTGTTCTCGCTCCTTAATAATATTTCACTTTTTTTTATTCTTTCACACTCAGTAGCCCCTTTTGTCTTTATGGCTTTACTGTCAATCGTTATCTACTGTCCTCTTGATTACTCTTCTATTGTTCTCTCTCCTTAATAATATTTCACTTTTTCTTATTCTTTCACCTCAGTAGCCCCTTGTGTCTTAATGGCTTTACTGTCAATCGTTATCTACTGTCCTCTTGATTACTCTTCTATTGTTCTCGCTCCTTAATAATATTTCACTTTTTTTCTTATTCTTTCACACTCAGTAGCCCCTTGTGTCTTTATGGCTTTACTGTCAATCGTTATCTACTGTCCTCTTGATTACTCTTCTATTGTTTCTCTCTCCTTAATAATATTTCACTTTTTTCTTATTCTTTCACACTCAGTAGCCCTTGTGTCTTTATGGCTTTACTGTCAATCGTTATCTACTGTCCTCTTGATTACTCTTCTATTGTTCTCGCTCCTTAATAATATTTCACGTTTTTTTCTTATTCTTTCACACTCAGTAGCCCTTGTGTCTTTATGGCTTTACTGTCAATCGTTATCTACTGTCCCCTTGATTACTCTTCTATTGTTCTCGCTCCTTAATAATATTTCACTTTTTTCTTATTCTTTCACACTCAGTAGCCCCTTGTGTCTTTATGGCTTTACTGTCAATCGTTATCTACTGTCCCCTTGATTACTCTTCTATTGGTTCTCGCTCCTTAATAATATTTCACTTTTTTCTTATTCTTTCACACTCAGTAGCCCCTTGTGTCTTTATGGCTTTACTGTCAATCGTTATCTACTGTCCCCTTGATTACTCTTCTATTGTTCTCGCTCCTTAATAATATTTCACTTTTTTCTTATTCTTTCACACTCAGTAGCCCTTGTGTCTTTTATGGCTTTACTGTCAATCGTTATCTACTGTCCTCTTGATTACTCTTCTATTGTTCTCGCTCCTTAATAATATTTCACTTTTTTTTTATTCTTTCACACTCAGTAGCCCCTTGTGTCTTTATGGCTTTACTATCTATCGTTATCTACTGTCCTCTTGATTACTCTTCTATTGTTCTCGCTCCTTAATAATATTTCACTTTTTTTTTATTCTTTCACACTCAGTAGCCCCTTGTGTCTTTATGTCTTTACTGTCAATCGTTATCTACTGTCCTCTTGATTACTCTTCTATTGTTCTCGCTCCTTAATAATATTTCACTTTTTCTTATTCTTTCACACTCAGTAGCCCCTGTCTTTTATTTACTGTCAATCGTTATCTACTGTCCTCTTATTACTCTTTATTAATCTCCTTAATAATATTTTTTTTCTTATACTTTCACACTCAGTAGCCCCGTGTGTCTTTATGGCTTTACTGTCAATCGTTATCTACTGTCCTCTTGATTACTCTTCTATTGTTCTCTCTCCTTAATAATATTTCACTTTTTTCTTATTCTTTCACACTCAGTAGCCCCTTGTGTCTTTATGGCTTTACTGTCAATCGTTATCTACTGTCCTCTTGATTACTCTTCTATTGTTCTCGCTCCTTAATAATATTTCACTTTTTTCTTATTCTTTCACACTCAGTAGCCCCTTGTGTCTTTATGGCTTTACTGTCAATCATTATCTACTCTCCTCTTGATTACTCTTCTATTGTTCTCGCTCCTTAATAATATTTCACTTTTATCTTATTCTTTCACACTCAGTAGCCCCTTGTGTTTTTATGGCTTTACTGTCAATCGTTATCTACTGTCCTCTTGATTACTCTTCTATTGTTCTCTCTCCTTAATAATATTTCACTTTTTTCTTATTCTTTCACACTCAGTAGCCCCTTGTGTTTTTATGGCTTTACTGTCAATCGTTATCTACTGTCCTCTTGATTACTCTTCTATTGTTTCTCTCCTTAATAATATTTCACTTTTCTTTTCTTGATTACTCTTTTCACACTCAGTAGCCCCTTTGTCTTTATGGCTTTACTGTCAATCGTTATCTACTGTCCTCTTGATTACTCTTCTATTGTTCTCTCTCCTTAATAATATTTCACTTTTTTTTCTTATTCTTTCACACTCAGTAGCCCCTTGTGTCTTTATGGCTTTACTGTCAATCGTTATCTACTGTCCTCTTGATTACTCTTCTATTGTTCTCGTTCCTTAATAATATTTCACATTTTCTTATTCTTTCGCACTCAGTAGCCCCTTGTGTCTTAATGGCTTTACTGTCAATCGTTATCTACTGTCCCCTGATTACTCTTCTATTGTTCTCGCTCCTTAATAATATTTCACTTTTTTCTTATTCTTTCACACTCAGTAGCCCCTTGTGTCTTTATGGCTTTATTGTCAATCGTTATCTACTGTCCTCTTGATTACTCTTCTATTGTATTGTTAATATTTTCTCTTTTAATAATTATTTCACAGTAGCCCTTTTTTCTTTTATGTCAATTTCACACTCTTCTAGTTCCCCTTGTTTCTTTTTTTATGGCTTTACTGTCAATCGTTATCGTTATCTGTCCTCTTGATTACTCTTCTATTGTTCTTGCTCCTTAATAATATTTCACTTTTTTTCTTATTCTTTCACACTCAGTAGCCCCTTTGTGTCTTTATTTTTTACTGTCAATCGTTATCTACTGTCCTCTTGATTACTCTTCTATTGTTCTTGCTCCTTAATAATATTTCACTTTTTCTTATTCTTTTCACAGTAGCCCCTTGTGTCTTTATGGCTTTACTGTCAATCGTTATCTACTGTCCTCTTGATTACTCTTCTATTGTTCTCGTTCCTTAATAATATTTCACTTTTTTCTTATTCTTTCACACTCAGTAGCCCCTTGTGTCTTTATGGCTTTACTGTCAATCGTTATCTACTGTCCTCTTGATTACTCTTCTATTGTTCTCGCTCCTTAATAATATTTCACTTTTTTTTATTCTTTTCACACCCAGTACCCCCTTGTGTCTTTATGGCTTTACTGTCAATCGTTATCTACTGTCCTCTTGATTTATCTCTTCTCTTGATTCTCGTTCTCGCTCCTTAATAATATTTCTTTTTTTCTTATTCTTTCACACTCAGTAGCCCCTTGTGTCTTTATGGCTTTACTGTCAATCGTTATCTACTGTCCTCTTGATTACTCTTCTATTGTTCTTGCTCCTTAATAATATTTCACTTTTTTCTTATTCTTTCACACTCAGTAGCCCCTTGTGTCTTTATGGCTTTACTGTCAATCGTTATCTACTGTCCTCTTGATTACTCTTCTATTGTTCTTGCTCCTTAATAATATTTCTTTTTTTCTTATTCTTTCACACTCAGTAGCCCTTGTGTCTTTATGGCTTTACTGTCAATCGTTATCTACTGTCCTCTTGATTACTCTTCTATTGTTCTCTCTCCTTAATAATATTTCACTTTTTTCTTATTCTTTCACACTCAGTAGCCTCCTTGTGTCTTTATGGCTTTACTGTCAATCGTTTCTACTGTCCTCTTGATTACTCTTCTATTGTTCTCCTTCTTAATAATATTTCCTTTTTTTATTCTTTCACACTCAGTAGCCCCTTGTGTCTTTATGGCTTTACTGTCAATCGTTATCTACTGTCCTCTTGATTACTCTTCTATTGTTCTCTCTCCTTAATAATATTTCACTTTTTCTTATACTTTCACACTCAGTAGCCCCTTGTGTCTTTATGGCTTTACTGTCAATCGTTATCTACTGTCCTCTTGATTACACTTCTATTGTTCTTGCTCCTTAATAATATTTCACTTTTTCTTATTCTTTCACACTCAGTAGCCCTTGTGTCTTTATGTATTTTACTGTCAATCGTTATCTACTGTCCTCTTGATTACTCTTCTATTGTTCACCCTCCTTAATAATATTTCACTTTTTTCTTATACTTTCACACTCAGTAGCCCCTTGTGTCTTTATGGCTTTACTGTCAATCGTTATCTACTGTCCTCTTGATTACTCTTCTATTGTTCTTGCTCCTTAATAATATTTCACTTTTTTCTTATTCTTTCACACTCAGTAGCCCCTTGTGTCTTTATGGCTTTACTGTCAATCGTTATCTACTCTCCTCTTGATTACTCTTCTATTGTTCTCTCTCCTTAATAATATTTCACATTTTTCTTATTCTTTCACACTCAGTAGCCCCTTGTGTCTTTATGGCTTTACTGTCAATCGTTATCTACTGTCCTCTTGATTATATTTCTTTTTTCTATTGTTCTCGCTCCTTAATAATATTTCTTGATTACTTCTATTTTTCTTATTCTTTCTTACACTCAGTAGCCCTTGTGTCTTTTATGGCTTTACTGTCAATCGTTATCTACTGTCCTCTTGATTACTCTTCTATTGTTCTCTCTCCTTAATAATATTTCACTTTTTTCTTATTCTTTCACACTCAGTAGCCCCTTGTGTCTTTATGGCTTTACTGTCAATCGTTATCTACTGTCCTCTTGATTACTCTTCTATTGTTCTCTCTCCTTATAATATTTCACTTATTTTTCTTATTCTTTCACACTCAGTAGCCCCCTTGTGTCTTTTATGGCTTTATTGTCAATCGTTATCTACTGTCCTCTTGATTACTCTTCTATTGTTCTCTCTCCTTAATAATATTTCACATTTTTTCTTATTCTTTCACACTCAGTAGCCCTTGTGTCTTTATGGCTTTACTGTCAATCGTTATCTACTGTCCTCTTGATTACTCTTCTATTGTTCTCGTCCTTAATAATATTTACTTTTTTTCTTATTCTTTCACACTCAGTAGCCCCTTGTGTCTTTATGGCTTTACTGTCAATCGTTATCTACTGTCCTCTTGATTACTCTTCTATTATTCTCTCCCTTAATATTTCCTTTTTCTTATTCTTTCACACTCAGTAGCCTTGTCTTTATGGCTTTTGTCAATGGTTATCTACTGTCCTCTTGTTACTCTTCTATTGTTTCTCTCACTTTTTTCTTATTCTTTCACACTCCCTTGTGTCTTTATGGCTTTACTGTCAATCGTTATCTACTGTCCTCTTGATTACTCTTCTATTGTTCTCGTTCCTTAATAATATTTCACTTTTTTCTTATTCTTTCACACTCAGTAGCCCCTTGTGTCTTTGTGGCTTTACTGTCAATCGTTATCTACTGTCTCTCTTGATTTCTTCTTCTAATAATGTTCTTTATTTCACTCAGTAGCCTTGTCCTTACTGTAATATTTCACTTTTTTTTTATTCTTTTTTCACACTCAGTAGCCCCTTGTGTCTTTATGGCTTTACTGTCAATCGTTATCTACTGTCCTCTTGATTACTCTTCTATTGTTCTCCTCCTTAATAATATTTCACTTTTTTCTTATTCTTTCACTCAGTAGCCCCTTGTGTTTTATGGCTTTACTGTCAATCGTTATCTACTGTCCTTTGATTCTCTTCTATTGTCTCTCTCCTTAATAATATTTCACTTTTTTTCTTATTCTTTCACAAGTAGCCCTTGTCTTTATGGCTTTACTGTCAATTGTTATCTACTGTCCTCTTGATTACTCTTCTATTGTTCTCTCTCCTTAATAATATTTCACTTTTTTCTTATTCTTTCACACTCAGTAGCCCTTGTGTCTTTATGGCTTTACTGTCAATTGTTATCTACTGTCCTCTTGATTACTCTTCTATTGTTCTCTCTCCTTAATAATATTTCACTTTTTTTTCTTATTCTTTCACACTCAGTAGCCCCTTTTTTTGTCTTTATGGCTTTACTGTCAATCGTTATCTACTGTCCTCTTGATTACTCTTCTATTGTTCTCTCTCCTTAATAATATTTCACTTTTTTCTTATTCTTTCACACTCAGTAGCCCTTGTGTCTTTATGGCTTTACTGTCAATCGTTATCTACTGTCCTTTTTGATTACTCTTCTATTGTTCTCTCTCCTTAATATTTTTTCTTTTTTCTTATTCTTTCACCTCAGTAGCCCCTTGTGTCTTTATGCCTTTAATGTCAATTGTTATCTACTGTCTCTTGATTACTTTCTTTTCTCTTCTATTATTTCTTTTTTCGCTCCTTAATCAATATTTAATGTCAATTGTTTTTTCTTATTCTTTCAAACTCATAATAATAGCACTTTTTTCTTGTCTTTATAGCCCTTATTGTCTTTTACTGTCAATCGTTATCTACTGTCCTCTTGATTACTCTTCTATTCTTCTCCTCCTTAATAATATTTCACTTTTTCTTATTCTTTCACCTCAGGCCCCTTATTGTCTTTAGAGCCTTTTACTGTCAATCGTTATCTACTCTCCCTCTTGATTACTCTTCTATTCTTCTCTCTAATAATATTTCACTTTTTTCTTATTCTTTCCTCAGTAGCCCCTTGTGTCTTTATGGATTTTACTGTCAATCGTTATCTACTGTCCTCTTGATTACTCTTCTAGGATTCTCCCTCCTTAATAATATTTCACTTTTCTTATTCTTTCACACTCAGTACTTTTTTTGTCTTTTAAAAATTTATGGCTACTGTCAATCGTTATCTACTCTCCTCTTGATTACTCTTCTATTCTTCTCTCTCCTTAATAATATTTCACTTTTTCTTATTCTTTCACACTCAGTAGCCCCTTGTGTCAATGGCTTTACTGTCAATCGTTATCTACTGTCCTTTGATTAATTCTAAAATTCTCACTCCTGGATAATATTTCACTTTTGATAACATTCTTTCACCCTCCAATAAAGCCATCATTCTTACCTGAATAAGACTAAAAACACAATGAGTCTAAATAATAATAAAAAATACAGAGGAGAGTGCTGGAGTATTGAAGAGACTTGTTAATCCTTTGATCTCCAATGAAAGCCACCAGTTACTAGACAATGAAATCACAATGAGTCTAAATAATAATAAAGAATACTGAGGAGAGTGCTGGAATATTGAAGAGACTTGACATCACTTGATCTCAATAAAAAGCCACCAGTTACTTCTGCTATGAAAACACAATGAGTCTAAATAATAATAAAGAATACTGAGGGAGAGTGCTGGAATATTGAGGAGACTTGACATCAATTGATCTCCAATGAAAGCCACCAGTTACTTCTGCTATGAAAACACAATGATCTAAATAATAATAAAGAATACTGAGGAGAGTGCTGGAATATTGAAGAGACTTGACATCCTTGATCTCAATGAAAGCCACCAGTTATTTCTGCTGTGAAAACACAATGAGTCTAAATAATAATAAAGAATACTGAGGAGAGTGCTGGAATATTGAAGAGACTTGACATCACCTTTGATCTCCAATGAAAAGCCACCAGTTACTTCTGCTATGAAAACATAATGAGTCTAAAAATAATAAAAGAATACTGAGGAGAGTGCTGGAATATTGAAGAGACTTGACATCCTTGATCTCAATGAAAGCCACCAGTTACTTCTGCTATGAAAACACAATGAGTCTAAATAATAATAAAAGAATAAAAAGGGAGAGTGCTGGAATATTGAAGAGACTTGACATCAAAAGATCTCAATGAAAGCCACCAGTTATTTCTGCTATGAAAACACAATGAGTCTAAATAATAATAAAGAATACTGAGGAGAGTGCTGGAATATTGAAGAGACTTGACATCACCTTGATCTCCAATGAAAGCCACCAGTTACTTCTGCCATGAAAACATAATGGGTCTAAATAATAATAAAGAATACTGAGGAGAGTGCTGGAGTATTGAAGAGACTTGACATCACTTGATCTCCAATGAAACCACCAACTTACTTCTGCTATGAAAATACAATGATTTCAAATAATAATAGCGAATACTCGAGTCTCGATAATATTGAAAAATCCTGAGGATTTTCTTCTTTAATGTTCATATGGACATTAAAGCAAATTTTTCCTCAGTACTCATGTCACGTGATCTCAAGTTTGGACTACTTTCTTTTGAAAACTTGATGGCTCCAAATACTATTTATAATGATTTTCCAGGAGGAACGAATAAATCTCCTTGTTCCCTCACCATCGATTTCCTTTCGCGCCATTACTCCAGCTTTTAATAAGACCACTAGAGTATCGCTAAGTTACTCTGCACATTGCCCGGAAGTGCGTAGTGATCTCACGCTGTGTTAATCTGGTTAAATGAACGGACTATTTCCTAACCATCAAACCCCATGATTTCCCGTCGCGTAATTGTATCCGGCAAATACCCCACCCCCACTCCTTGCCGCTACCACATCTGCTAATCTTTTTTTTTCCCCCATTTTCGGATATTTCCCAGGTAATGGAGGAGGGGTGTAGGGAATTTTGATTGGCAAATTAGCCATTGTTTTGATGGATTAACAGAAATGATCAACGAGACAACAGGGATATTAATCAATACACAGCGAAATGCATTCATACGCCGACAGGCGGGGTTTGATAATAGACTTTATCAAAAATATTTTCTCCCTTTTTTTTTTTCAGGTCTTGACTCCAAAGTTATTCATTTAAAGACTGCGCCATCATCATCATCTCCACCATCATCTTCGTTAGTCCTAATAGTAGTAGTATATGTTAAGTTCCATACTTAGTATCCTGTCGATCAGGCCCAAACTATGATCCGTAGTCCCTACAGAATAATTGTCATTTAATTGATAGCACTTTTCTTAGTATATGAGTGAATAATAATAATAATAATAATAGTAATAATAATAATAGTTATTATTACTATTATTATTTTTTTTTTTAGTTTATTATTATTGTTTTTGTTGTTGTTATTGTAGTAGTAGTATTAGGAGTAGTAGTAGTATTTTATGTTTCCTGTTTTTTATCCTGTCGGGCTGGGTCCGTATTATGGTCCTTAGACCCTATAGAATAATTGCCATTTAATTAATAGCACTTTTCTTTCTCAGAAGGAATAATAATAAAAATAATAAAAATATTATTATTATTATTATTATTGCTGTTGTTGTTGTTCTTGTTGTTGTATTAATAGTAATAGTAGTAGTAGTAGTATTTTAGGCTTCCTGTTTTTTATCCTGTCGAGTCGGGTCTATACTATCGTCCGTTGGCCCAATAGGAGCATTGTCATTTAATTAATAGCACTTTTCTTAATATATGGAATGTCACTAATATTGTGATGTCCTGGGAAGCTTGTATGTTGATGTTACCTGAGACACTGTTAGTAAAATTGCCCATTACTTTTTCTTACCAGAGCTCTGATTACGATTGGTACAGTCTTAGTCTTTATTCCCTACATCCTGTTAATCTCGATCTCCAGGTCCTTGTATTTAGACAACTTCTCGATAATTGCATGGAGGTGTTTCTCTCAGATGATACTGCTATGTCAATAAGTATAGACTTCCTGAATTTCTTGTCTTTTATGATAATATCAGGTCTGCTGGCCTTTATTTCCCTGTCAGTTTGAATTGGCATGTCCCATAGGATAGTTACATCTTTATTTTGGGTAACTGTGTCTGGTTGGTGGTCATACCATCTCTCAGTGGTTTCGATTTTGTGCTTCTTGCATATCTTCCAGTGTACATATGTCACTACCTTGTTATGACTGGTTATATTTATTTTTTGCTAGTGCCGTACATCCTGAGATAATATGGTCGACAGTTTCTTCATATTCTCCGCAGATCCTGCATTTCGGGTTAATTCCATCCTTGATTATGTGACAGTGATAAGATCTGAGCTGCAATAATGGATTGCTAATATGTGAGTGGCACTTGAAGATTAGGCCTGGCGGAACTAAGGAATGTAGTTCTTCCGAGCACTTTTCATGGTAGTAGCGACAGAGCAGTGAGTGACTCGCCACATCCCGCCTGTAAGAAAGAGAGAGGTTGGATTTTGGAAAATAATTCTTCGGAGACTCGGACTCGGAGATGCCTTTGAACTCTATCAAGACTGGAAGGTGAAGACTGGTAACTCCGGCCGAAATATAAATAATAGTACTCTATTTTCGGTCTGATCTGACTCTCTTAAAAGCAGAGTATAGTTTGAGGTATCAGGTCCTTATTGGAGTTGTACAGTGAGCCGAAAATTTTATTTGAATTTTGTGGGCGGTTTGCTATAATGTAAGTGGTATGACAGGTCCTAGCCGTGAAGGTTAGACATGTTGGAAACAAGAAATGTAGTCCGTCCAGGAAATTTTAATGGTAGAAACGATTGAGCAATAAGAAACGATATATATATACATATATATATATATATATATATATATATATATATATATATAGATGAATAGATAGATGAATAGATATAGATATATATAGATATATATATAGATATATATAATATATATATATATATATATATATATATATATATATATAATATATATATATATATATATATATATATATATATATAATATATAATATATATATATATATATATATATATATATATATATATATATATATAATATAGATATATATATATATAATATATATATATATATATATATATATATATATATATATATAATATATATATATATATATATATATATATATATATATATAATATATATATATATATATATATATATATATATATAATATATATATAATATATATATATATATATATATATAATATATATATATAATATATAATATATATATATATATAATATATATATATATATATATATATATATATATATATATATATATATATATATATATATATATATATATATATATATTCTCTACACTGTAACATTCTTCAGTTTCCTTTGTTTTTGTATTCACTAACACGCTGTAAAACCCAAACATTTTAGTGGTATTATTGCCTTGCTTGTCATGAAATGATAAAAAAAATCTTTGAGTTTTGGGTGTATATAGTAATAGCGGTGTCAAGAAAAAAGAATTTTGTCACACCGGTTTTTGGCGGATAAGCTTGTTAAAATTTTCTTAAACTCCAAAATTCCTGTTTTTTCTGTAATTATAGAAACAGGTTCCCAAATTTCCAAACTATCAGGTCATCCCATAAGTTCTGTCCGAATTTTAACTTTTTTTAAAATTAACAAAATTTAAAGAGTACTTTATAATGTCCAATGGAGCTGAACATTATTTTTATGTTTAGATGCATTTAAACTGATCAAATTTTATTTCAGAGAACAATAAAATTACATTTTGTTTGATTAAAACTCTGCTAACATGGAAGTACCCAAGAATCATTTGAGGCACATAATGCTTTATGAGTTCAAGAAAGGAAACTCAGCAGCCGAAGCAGCTAGAAACATTCACTCAGTTTATGGAGAGGAATGTGTGAATGAAAGAACTTGCAAGAAGATGGTTTGCAAAATTCAGAGGTGGAATTTCACCTTGAAGATAAAGATCGAACTGGACGTCCAGTTGAGTTTGATGAAAAGCTTCTTGAAGCAGCCCTTGAAGAAAATCCTGCTTTATCTGTTGAGGAATTGGCAGTGGTTCCCAGTTCAAACCATACAACTGTTCATCGTCATCTTCAACAACTTGGAAAAATTCCTAAACTTGGAAAATGGGTGCTTCATGAATTGTCTGAAAACAACCTCAAATCCCGAGTTGACATCTGATCTTCTCTCCATTCTCCTTCAACTTGTTTCACCTTTTTGGTTAGACTTGTGACTGGCGACGAAAATGATCTTTTATCGAAATGTTAAGCGTCGTAGACAGTGGCCCAGTAAAGGGAAGGACACCAGCCAACAGCCGAGAAGGGAACTTCATGAGCAAAAGGTTCTTCTTTTTAATCTGGTGGGATCGCCAAGGAATAATCCACTTTGAATTCTTACCACCTAAGGCAACAATTAATGCTCAAATATACTGTCAGCAATTAGAGCGTTTGAACCAAGCTTTGAGGTAAAAAAGACCTGCTCTAGTGAATCGAAAAGAGGTGATGGTTCGTCAGGACAATGCGTGACCCCACACAGCAAGAATCACGTCACAAAAGATCGAAGAACTTGGTTGGGAGAAAATTCCTCATCCACCTTATTCTCCCGATCTTGCTCCTTCAGACTACTATTTGTTTCGTAGCTTACAGAATCATTTGGAAGAAACATATTTTGTAACGCAGTAAGAGGTTAAAACTGACATTTGTGAGTTCTTCGAATCAAAGCCAAAAGAATTTTACAGTAATGGAATTAGTAAGCTTATTAATAGATGGAAGGAAGTCATAGATAATCAGGGGAAATACATTGTTGATTGAATCTGTAATTAAATTTAACATTTGGTCACTTGTTTTCTTTATTCAAAATTCGGACAGAACTTATGGGATGACCTGTTATTTCAGACGGTGTTTTGAAATGGGTTTTTTTTCTCACCTTTTGAATTGGCAACACAAGTCTAGACGCCATTTTTATTTTCTTAAAAAGTACTTTCGTTAATGTCTCTGAGCAGCTGGACAAATTCGCGTGCAATATTGACACTTGAGGAGCGAGACACACAAATTTGGCTCTGCTTTCTAGACGCTCTTAGAACTACCCTGCAGCCAATAAACTTGACAGCTGCGAAGAATAATAATGAACCGGCAAAACCCCCTCCTGAGAAGCAGAGACCATTCCAGACAAAAGGAAAAGGGCGGGGAGTGGCGCCAATCCATCGCAGAATATATGAAGACAAAGACACAAAAGCATACGGACAAACGAAAGAACGTAAGAACCATTGGGTTCAAAGATTCATCCAGAAATACCATAACCTTTCAACTTCTGAAGAAGACCAAACGACAAAGATGAGGACAATAGTGCGGCTGGCAGAGGTTAGAAAAATTGTTTATTGTTACGTTGTTCTGTAATTGTCATCAGTGGTCAACTGTAATTGTTTTGTTTCAATAAATTTTAATTTGTTAAAAAAAAAAATTAAAAAAATTTATAAAAAAAATCTGAAATCTGAAATATATATATAAATAAATAAATACTTTCATAAAAAAAATAGTCCGAATAATGTAAATAGTCACTTGAATTTTTTGATACATGACTGACGAGGCAGATTTTTTTCCCCGCAGTAAGTTGCTATTTCTTTCTGTTGTAGACCAATTGCCATCCAAAGATACAGAACACGGTTTGTCCTGCTATTTACCCATAGCTACAGAAAGAAGAGGAGGATTTATATCTTAGGTTTATAAAACCCAGAAATTCATACACAGGTGTCGTTAAGGGCACATGGTTAGATCCAGTGACAGGACCCAAAGAGTGTATGAGTTCAATATCTGGTTAAGGCAGTGGAGAACTTGGAGAGAGGAATTAACAAGGAGAACTGATAACTGACATCCATTAAACATGGCACGTGGAACTAGAACATTCTACCCCAGTGAGCGAAATAAAAGATTCAGTTCGACATTCCAACCACCTGAAGAACGCTGGAGCGTACAACGGTCGAAACGTTATAATAAATATGACGACAAAGATGAGGACAATAGTCCGAATAATGTAAATAGTCACTTGAATCTTTCGATACATGACTGACGAGGCAGATTTTTTTCCCCCGCAGTAGGTTGCTATTTCTTTCTGTTGTAGACCAATTGCCATCCAAGGATACAGAACACGGTTTGTCCTGCTATTTACCCATAGCTACAGTGAGAAGAGGAGGATTCGCATCTTTTCCAAGTTTAATTATAGTCAAGTTATTGATAAGATAAGTGAAGTCAACCCTTCTCTTCTCCGAATTTGCCCTTGGATCTAACCAACGCCTTTATCCACTGTGCCGATTGTTATAAGCTATACAACTTATAATGCTAATTGCTATTTAATAACACCATTGACTAACCTGAATAAAGTTTTGACTAATTTTAGAATATTTAACAACTTTAATGTAAAAATAATGAAATGATTTAAGAAATAACAAATAATTGTTTTAAAAATTCATTTTTCATCGAAAAAGTTTCTTGCTTTCAGACAATATTATTCATATTCATAAAAACAACTAAAAGCAACTAAAAAGCATTTGAAATTAAATAATATCTTTGTTTTATTTAGTTTTGTATGTTACAATTCAGAGCTGATTTTCAGGTAGTGGGGGTCCAATTAAAAACAAAAAAAAAACATGATTTGCATTCCTCAAAGCCTTGTGCTTTTAACTATTGTAATCACTAAACCTGACGCGATCGAATTTCTAGCGTTTTCATAAAATTAGTTATGAGGGGAGTTAATAAATATTAAAAAAACATTTTTCCAATGACTTTTAAAAAAGTATTTGTAATAATTTCCATTATTTGTCAATAGTATCTGAAAGTTTTATTAACATCCGAAAATTATTTCTATTTTTGCAAGATTTTCCAAATTAATGTCTGTCATACAAAAAAAAAAAAAAGACGTGCTAAAATTTTATGTTATTCAGTAGTTCCGGTGATACAAAAAGAAACGTGGTAATAAATATGGCGACAAAGATAAGGACAATAGTCCGAATAATGTAAATAGTCACTTGAATCTTTCGATACATGACTGACGAGGCAGATGTTTTTCCCGCAGTAGGTTGCCATTTCTTTCTGCTGTAGACGACCAATTGCCATCCAAGGATACAGAACACGGTTTGTCCTGCTATTTACCCATAGCTACAGGGAGAAGAGGAGGATTCGCATCTTTTCCAAGTTTAATTATAGTTAAGTTATTGATAAGATAAGTGAAGTCAACCCTCCTCTTCTCCCAATTTGCCCCTGTAGTGTCTTTGTATCATTTCATTTTTTTATCTTATCGAACGGCTCAGACTTAATTTTAAGATATAGATGGTTGTCTCATCAGCATATGTCCAAGGATAGAACCCTGGTAGACAATAAGATCTGCCAGACCCCACCTTCACGGCTTAGGACCCGTCATGCTTCTCACATATCAGCAATCCATCCACTTTCCCTCCGCATTTCATTGGTGAGAAGTTCCACTGAAACAGCTTCTTCCCGCTAACCACTGTCATGTGGAACAGACTCCCAAGAGGTTGTTTCTCCGATCACTACAATCTTAACCTAGAGTCTTAAGTCTAGAGTCAACCATTATCTTTCCCTCTCATGCATATAAACTCCCCCTTACCGTAATACTCTATCTCGAGTTCCCCTCGGGCCTTGTACAGGATGACCCTTATTGTAAAAAAAAAGTACTTTGACAAAAAGAGGTAGAAGGCTAACAGGCCGATAGTTACAAGGTGCAAAGAATTGAACCCTGGCGGACACCGACATTACTACAAAAAGATCTAGACGAATGGCCATTTAGGGCAACCTTCATTTCGCTATTTGAAAAAAGAAAAGACTAAACCAGTTAAAGAATTAATCCAGAAATACCATATCCTTTCAAATTGTGAAGAAGACCAACATGCCAAACCCTGTCAACTGCCTTCGATATACCCAACGTAGAAATCCGAGCTTGACTATTCTTATCTAAGGCTTCGTACTCTTTCATCCCTAAGTGTTAAATCAGCAGGCGGCCTAAAGAAGCGAAAATTATATTTCTTATATGAAAGAAGACCTTTCTATGTGAAATACTTAAACAATTCACAGTTGATTAGAGCCTGTAGAACATTGCCAAAAACATAGAGAGGGCTAATGGGTCGAAAGTTAGAAGCGATAGGAGACTGGCCTGAGTTTTTAAAGACTGGAAATACAGTTTAGAGCAGTGGTTGTTAACCATTTTTGAGTCACGGACCCCTATATGAACCAGCCCTTCATGGACAAAGAGACAAGCAGATGGTCAAGTATAGTTAAATTATTGATAAGTGTTGTAGAGTAGTTCTCACAGTGGAGGCTTATATTTCACGTAGTCGGTCCTAAAAAATTTCGACGTACAAAACGTTAGGAACTTGTTATAATAATTAATGACGCAGCAATCTAGTTGTGGTGGTTGATACTTTAATGTCCGACATCGACTGACTCACCAACTCACTGAGCTCCCTGGCGACTGCTACTACTAATACTTATTATATGTGGGAGAGTCTATTTATAATAGAATAGGTATGTTCTAGTATAACAATAAGACAAGTGAAGTCAACCCTTTCCTTCACCCATTTGGTCCCTTTGTATCATTGCATTTTTTTATCTTATCGAACCGCTCAAACTTACTATTAAAACATAAACGGTTGTGTCATCAACATATGTTCAAGGATAGAACCATTGTGGACAATAAGATCTAGAGGAATTGCCGTTTAGGACAATCTTCATTTCGCGATTTGAAAAGAAAGACTGAATTAGTTAGAAAAATTAATCCAGAAATACCATAACTTTCAACTTATGAAGACCAAAATTCCAAACCCTGTCAACTGCTTTCGAGATATCCAAAGTAAATCCCGAGCTAAACTATTCTTAACTAAGGCTTGATACTCGTTCATCAGTAATCGTTGAATCAGCAGTTGACCTTAAGAAGCGAAAACTATATATCAAATCAGAAAGAAGATCCTTCTATGTGAAATGCTTAACCAATTTACAGTCAATTAGAGCGTCTAGAACTTTGCCAAGAAAAGGTAGATAGGCCAATAGTTAAAAGCGTCAAAGGATTTACCTGAATTCTTATAGATTGGAACTACAGAAGTAGATTTTCAGCAAGAGGAAAAAGAAGTAACGAGACATTTATTGCACAGATGAGAGCAATGGTTCTTATCTTTTTTGCGCCACGGGCCCCTATATGAACTCGCCGTTTATAGACAAACAGACAAACAGATAGTCACAGGTTCATTAGTTTTTCACAACACTTGTTAAGTGCATTTCTCTAGACTGCAAACTTCACGCACATCACTTTTCAGCCAGAAAAGAAAATTGAAAGAAATTGTGGTCAATTAATCCCCTCCAGTACCTTTGAAGACAAACAAGCGGTGATAAAACCCGTCCTGAGTAAGACGATAAACTACATCCGCGTCCAGGGTAAGACGATAAACTACATCCGCGTCCAGGGTAAGACGATAAACGACATCCGCGTCCAGGGTAAGACGATAAACTACGTTCGAGTCCTGGATATGACGATAAACGACATCCGCGTCCAGGGTAAGACGATAAACTACATCCGCGTCCAGGGTAAGACGATAAACGACATCCGCGTCCAGGGTAAGGCGATAAACGACATCCGCGTCCAGGGTAAGACGATAAACTACGTTCGAGTCCTGGATATGACGATAAACTACGTTCGAGTCCTGGGCATGACGATAAACTACATCCAGTAGCAAGGCCTCTGATCAGGAGGTTTTGAGGAGTGTGGAACCACCTCTGAATTGCTGGCGTTCCTAGGTCCAGCTTGACCCGGGGTGGTAGCACCTGTTAGGGTCCCAGCTATAGGCAAATAGTTGACACCCAAACTTGTGTAGGAAAGGTTTTAATACCAGAAATACTTTGTAATAAAAAAAAAGTATTATCAGCAAAAACTTTTGGAGTAAAAATCATTATCAGCAATAATTTTTAAAAAATAGTACTAGCAAACAGCTATACATTCTTTAAAAAAATATTACCATTTATAGGTTTCTTCAAGGAAAAATATTCCCAGAAATAGATTTTTGAAGAAAAACATTAACAGCAATAAAAATTTTGTCAGCATTAAATAACTCATTGAGGTTGATATACCGTAAAACAAACCAAACCAAACCGTGATAAAACGTGGTAAATGAGAATTATCACTTGCTCTTATGGAGTGACAAAAGATGGCGGTCGGGCGGAGAATAGTATGGTATAGTAGTAGTATAGGTGGTCACTCGTATTCGAGGATACCCGTCTACTAGGGCGGATAGCTAATCCCTATTGCAGACGCTTGCTCAGGCGCATTTGTTTTTATTCAGCAACCACAGAGCCCACCTGTGGTTTATACTGCAACTATGCTGAGCAGACCTTAGTTACAGTTTCTGGGAAAGAGCGTGTTATCTAGCATGATCAACAATCTGGACAAGACCAGCACGCTCAATCCCTCTGCCACAATGACTTGTGACTTCGTGCTAGCGCAGCTATCGACGGGCCCAAGGATTCCGTCTACCTAATTTCACTCTTGGCTTGGGTCAACCCGTGGTATGGTTTTCAGGCACTTTCCAAAAAGTTTCGCACGCTGGGATCGCCCCCCCTCCTGACTGATAACACCAGGGGAGTCTACTTCCTGAAATATCGACCCTGGTGAGATTCGAACTCGGGTCTCATGGGCAAAATGCCAACGTTCTAACCACTCGGCCACGAGCAGAGAATAACAGACGCTTATATGGTAAATATGGACCAAAAAGAATGTCAAGAAACATGAAAAACTGTCGACATTGGTCATTTTTAATGTTTCTTGGATTGAAATTCCTTCTTTTTTTATATACATGCTATTTATCAACAGGCCGTAGATCAGGGATCTCCACAGCTTCCATTTCCTTATTATTTGAGAGTTACATTGACGTCCTGAAAAAAAGATAATAATGCTCTCACTGTTTATTTCGGTCAATTCTTTTAGAGTTCTGAAACTGGCTAGCAAACACAACTGGTGAGTTCAGTCTACTCCGCTGGGTGGAAGAAGAAGGGATGTATTCTTCCTTTTCCCGAGGGTATTTGTGAGAAAGGGACAATAGCAAATATGACCGGATTTTGAATTCAACTATCCGATTCCACTTTCCGTGCTGGTAGCTGCTACGTTCCCCGAAATAAATAAAACAAGGTTTCACATCTGATCAGCAAAATTAAACAGGCGATTCTAATAGCAATTTGGACGGGTGTGACTGCTTAAGGGAAATTTCCACACCTATTTCTTAACTCTTCATAATGTAAATAACAATTCGGGCTTTCTCTTTTTTATGTACGTAATGTTCTTATAGTTAATAGTTATTCCTTTCTTCTTAGTCCTGGTTATAATGATAAACTAATAATAACAGCGACAACGCAATTTAGTCTGGTGACTTCAATATTTTGTATAAAAATACAAAAATTTGGCAAAATGCAAAAAAGGACGGGGAGGGACGGTCTTCTTCTGTCTCATATAATTAAACATAGCTAGCCACAATCACTGATCCAAACATAATACAATATTCCTTACACCAAAACAACGAATTCTTATTCTTACTGCATCCACCATAATACCACAGAGTCTCTATGAAAGTCCTAACTAGTGTCTTTATGTACAATTCTTGTCTGTGGTGGATGTGAGGATATAACAATATTCTAAAATGTAATAGCAAAGAATTCATCCGAATAATTAGCATGAAAGTATTGACAGAAAAAGCACACACAGGCAACATTTCGGCGGTGAAAAAAAATGACGGAAGGCGTATATTTTTCTAGACTGTAGATGTAAGGGGAAAGAGTAATCAGGAGGATAGTAGATAGCGAATGACATTTTAGTTAAATGCAACTTTTGTAGATTAAAATTGGCTGGAAAGCATAGAGCCGTAAGAAACTGTTAGAATAGAACTCACGGCTCCTTCTCGCCAGCTCGACTGTAAATTGAGATCTCGATGCCAGTCTAGTACCGCGCTTAAATTCAAATAGTCTAATTACCATAGCGACAAGCGATATTTGATTTTAAAAAAAAAAAAAAAAAAAAAATGTGGTACAAGGCCAAAAAGTATAAGATAGGGGAAAGGATGGTCTTCTGTCTTATAATAAACTTAACTAGCAAAAATCACCGAGCCAAACATACCTCGATATTCCTTTCATCTACAGCAAATAAAGTTTTTCTCGCCTGAGTCCAGCCTTCAAATCTACCCTTTGTCCTTGCATTGAATACAGTTACCATATATGGTCTGGTGTCCACGCTGTTCATCTCGAGTTCCTAGACATAATGAAAAAGAATATACTCAAACATTTCTAATATTCAAAATCCTTTACCGGCCATTAAAATTTCTAATTGCCCACGAGTGTATGATATCGCCTTGGTTTGGAAACCTTGGTTTAAATAAAGGGTCGAGTTGGAAATTTCCTGAAGTTAACTAAATACAGACAGACAAGGAACACAGCACCTGAAACCTAGAAATAATAACAAGTGAGTTTCAAAATGGAAATATTGTAAAAAGTTGGTTCTGTGTTGCATTTAACTTTTGTAGATTAAATTTGGCTGGAAAGCATTGAGCCGTAAGAAACTCTTAGCATACAACTTACGGCGTTATCTAGCCAGCTCGACTGTAAATTGATGAGATTTCGACGCCAGTGTAATACCGCGCTTAAATTTAAATAGTGTAGTTACTATAGTGAAGAGCGATATTTCATTTAAAAAAAAAAAAAATTGTCACAAGGCCAAAAGTGTAGGATGTGGAAAAGCTGGTCGTCTTCTGTCTTATACTTAGCTAGCCACAATCACTGACCTAAACATACCTCAAAATTCTTTTCAATAGCTTCATCTAAAGGTAGGACAATTGGTTCTCTGTGTCGCACCAGAAGGTTTTTCTCGCCTGAGTCCAGCCTTCAAATCTACAAATCAACTATTCATCCTTACATGGATTACTGTTATCATAAGATCAGTGCCCCCTCTGTTCATCTCGAGGTCCTCGACAAAATCCAGAGACGGATATGAAATGTGATAGATCCTGATCTGGTATCTCGTCTACAGCTATTTTATCAAAGATCTGCTGTGGCTTCCCTCTGTCCTTTCGACAAATATTTTCATGACAACTGATCTGACGAGCTACTTTCACTGGTATCCCAACTGCATGAATTTAAGCGTGCTACTAGGTTGGCATTTCGGTCCCACCCTTTCATTGTCGAAACGGTTACATGTAACCGCCTCTTCTACTCCAACGGCTTCTTATCTGGCACTTCCCGACACCGGAACTTTTTTTTTTTTTTTTTTTTTTACTTGCTTCCCTGATAGCTATAATCTTCAACTACATACTGTCAACCGACATCTTCTTGATCTTGATCCCTGTCCTTTTCTTATCCTTTCCTCAAACCACCTCTCTTTACTCTTGCTCTCACTTTCTGTAACTCCTTCCGTGCTAATGGTTTACCCGCCTTTCTTGGGGTGATATGCTTAAAAAAAAAAACGAAAACACTATAAAAAAAATTAATCCAACATTAACAAAAACAAATAAAACCATGTCAAATAAAGCTCCTCTCAAACGTGAAAAAGTAAATAAAATCCGTCGAAAGCCAAATAAGGTTCGCCGATAGACGAAAACAAAAATATAAAATTCACCCAAAGGACAAAAAAAAAAGAGTTTAAACTAAAAAAGAAAAACAATAATAGTTAAGAAATACAAATAGAGAAAAACAATATCCTGCAGAAACTAGTTGTTAACCGAGATAAATAAAAAATTAAAATAGATTCCAGTCTTAAACTGCGGACGGAAAACTGAAAAATTAAACGACTGACTGATAAAATTCAAAACTTCTAAGAATTAACAAAAAACGATTTTCTTTCAAAAAGTCCTTGAAAAATTTCCTTCAAACAAAAGGAATAATAGGTAAAAATTATAAGTAAACTATAAATTAAACAAAAGAAAAACGCAATAAAACAAAAACCGTAGACTGATAAGACTTTTACGTCAGACGATAAAAAAAAATGGCGGCCAAAGTCGAAAAGAAAAGTGAAATAAAAAAACTGAAAAGGAAAAAAAAAATCAAAAATTCGATTAAAAAAAAAGAATAAAAGAAAAAAAAAAGCAAATAACTTAAAAAAAAAGTATTTCCGTTCAAAAAAAGTTCTTCGTAGGCATAATCCAAAGGATTCAGTTACAGCCGTCCTTCACGACACTTCACCGGTCTGAAAATGTCAAATTACGTCAGAAACGAGACTTGAAACAAAACGTTCTATCTGCAGAAGCGACACTCTTGCTTTTTGTTCGCACATAAACAATATGGCCGACACGGTACTTCCGTCTCTGAACAATGGCTGAAACAGTGCTTCCGTTTCCTTAGTTTCTGGTTACAATAGAATAAATAATGAAAGAATTATAAAAAGAAGAAGCAATGAAAAATCATAAAAAGAATGAACTTTTGGTTGTATTTAATTATCATTTCACAATAGCAAAATTTTCCTAATCTCAGTCAAGCATGGCTGAGGGATTCTTTTTTGGCGTCAGTTCAATTTCCAGTTTTCCGACCTCTTTATGCTGGCCTTGTGCAAAAAATATTCAAAATATTTTTTCCATGATTGGCCTCCGTCTTAATTGAAATATTTGCTTATATCCTCATAGAGGTCGGTGTTCGAGCCAAGGAAACGTAAGGATTTTGGATTCTGTTTTCCCATCGAATGTAGATCTTCTACAATGGCGAAAGGGAATATTTATCGCTTCGTAAGTCAAGATTGTAGTGATTGAGAAAACATCCTGCCGGGAGTCTGTTCCACGAAGTGCCATTTCTTGGAAAGAAACTGTCGAAATGGAACTTCCTCCTGACAAATGGAATACAAAAGAATTAAGGAGGATTCGTCCGTGTGCACGTGTCATGGCAATTCCCTGTTTTAAAGGCAAGTGGTGAAAAAACAAATATGAGGATACTCGGCCCAGAATATGTCCTAATTACCGAGAGTTTTATATATATATATATATATATATATATATATATATATATATATATATATATATATATATAAAGGAAATATGTTGTAGTGGTTCCACGAGAGAGAAAAGTATGTATATTAAAAGAAGAGGGGGTGCCGCAAACGTTTTTTGGTTGTAATGTGGACAATTCTAGAAAGAAAATTCGGATTGCCAACACACAAACAGAATGTCTCATATCGAGAATATTCCACATTGAACATGAAGAAAAATTAATTATTTTTAATAATATGTAAAAATCTCCACTTTCACCTGAAGACAGTTTGCGAGACCAGACCAGAAACACGTGTGAAATTATGTAAAACAAAGTATAATATTTTTTCTCAATAAATCCACATTACAACCAAAAACGTTTGCGGCACCCTCTTCTTTTTTATATATATATATATATATATATATATATATATATATATATATATATATATATATATATATATATACTAATGTTCACCTAATACAATGGCCAAGAGTCCTTCAGTATAGTGGGTTAACTACACAGCAGTGGTTCCTAAATTGTTTTCCTCTGGACTGTATTTTTGGATTGAAAATTTGATCGAGCCTCGCCAAATTTTATGCGATAAAAAGTACTTTTAAAAATAAGAAAAACAGGGAGAGGATTAGAGGGAGATAACCGCGGATATGAATTAAGAACTTTTTTTTATTGATAACGCTCTCCTCCAATTTGCAGACCCCCTAGTTACTATATTCTTAATACTTGATATAATGCAAAAATATCACAATGACAAAATCGGTCAATAATTATTTCTAACTATTTATACTGGGACGCATGCATGTAATTACAAGTAATCCATAATAATATTTTAAATTTTGAAATCATATTTATAAAAAGTACATTCTAAAGAGAGAAAGAGAGAGAGTTAAAGGGAGATAACTGCGGATTCGAAGTCAGAACATAATCATTGATAACTCTCTGCTCCAATTTGCGGACCATGGTGACTATACTCTTAATACTTGATATAATGCAAAAATATCACAATGATAAAATATTATTTATAACTATGGGATTCATGCAAGAAATTACAAGTAATCCATAATCTCTATCTATAAAAGGCAGGATGCGTGTGTGTGTGTGTGTGTGTGTGTGTGTGTGTGTGTGTGTGTGTGTGTGTGTGTAATGAATGCACGGCCGCAATTTTCGACGGATTTGCACCAAAATTTACATGCACATGCTCCAAGTTGGCGAGAAAGCCAAGACCGACGTTGCATTTCCCAACTCCCATCGATAATGGAAATAATCGATTTTTTTATGCTTCTACGGCAGTTTTCATGTAGTTTGCGGCCATTTTCTACTGGCCAGAGTAAGAGGCACGAATAGGCAGGAAGATTCTACTGGCCAGCGTGAGAGCCAACAGCTGACTGACACGAATGTTAACTAGCATGCTAGCATGCAAAAAACAATAGATAGCTGCATTCGTCACAAGTAGGAAAAATTTAAATCTGCATGGCACTTTACTCCAATTGGCTCATTCGCTTGCTTAAACTCAACGTTGATTCTGATTCCGCAGAACTGGGTTAGGTGTGAAAAAAGTATTTGTTGTTAACATTTTTTTCATTCGGTTTTCCAGTTACGAGTCCTTTTTAAAGCTGATCGTTTTGTGTTCATTTTGTTTAGTTCTTTTTCGTAACAGATTTAATGTTTAGTATAGAGCTTAAAAAAAAATCGCAATGTGAGATAGGCAAGAAGTAAGGCATGTAGCAACATCAGCACGGCAAAGGGCACTCCTTTAAAGGCAAGGAAGGGCAAAAATATTCAAGTCAAGTGATAGCGATTGCTGTATGAGTCGTACGATTTTTAAATCAAGCACGGGCAACGCCGGGCCATGCTGCTAGCAATATTTAAAATTTTGAAATCATATTTATTTTTGGCATATGAAGTTTTTGAAACTGTTTCTAAATCTTTGATTGTCTTTCAATCAGTATGCCTCACCTGCTATCCTCTTCCGCCATACCTATTAGACACGCTACACCAGATAAGAACCACTGCTGCACAATGTTGCATGAGCGTAAGAAAAGTCAAGAAGTGAAATTCATCGGAGGAAAGGAAAGATAACGATTAACCCTAGGTGTCCGAGTAAAACTTAGTCTTTATAAAGGTATACGAAAGTAAAAGATAACAGTTAACCCTGGACTTGAAGAGGTCAAGATTGTAGTGATCGGGAATAATGTCTTGCTGGGAGTCTGTTCCACAAGGCAGCAGTTCTTGGGAAGAAGCTGCCCGAGTGAAACTATAGGAATACGAAAGGAAAAGATAACGGTAAACACTAGTCTTGAAGGGTGTCAAGATTGTAGTGATTGAGAAAACATCCTGCCGGGAGTCTGTTCCACGAAGCAGCGGTTCTTGAGAAGAAGCTGTCTAAATGGAACTTCCTCCTGACAAATGGAATAGAAAAGAAATAGGGAGGATTCGTCCGTGTGCAGGTGTCATGGCCGTCCACTGTTGTAAATGCAAATGGTGTAAATAACAAACATGAGGATACTCGTCCCAAAATATGTGCTAATTATCGAAAGTAAGACCACAATAGAGTATTGAGTTCAGGTCTCATTTTATAACCTATACTTCTGACCATGTGGCAAAATTAAGCGTAATAAATAATAAGGGTAATGGTTAACAAGCTAATTTGTTCGATCATTACTAATGTGTGGTAAGCTACGTTAGTAAACAACCAGTCACTCTTGGGTAATGTGAGGAGGCACGGTGGAGTAATGGATAGCGGCTTGGATTGAGGAGCCGAGTTCGAATTCCAGTCGAATCCATTACATTCACTTACGTGCTAATACCCTTAGGAAAGGTATGAATCTTGTTCTTCTCCCTCCAGCTATGGGTAAATAGCAGGACAGACTGGGTTCTATAGCCTTGGATGGCAACTAGTCTAGGAGAAAGAAAACTCTGAATTCAAACTTGCTCTTAGAAAAAATCCAAGGAGCGTCTGCATCGGCAACCGGCGGCTTCTGGTCGTTCCTGTCTCTGCGTCTGTGGGAATCCCACGGCAAGCAAGAACGTTATGCGAGTAGGCCTGGGTACCCTACTTCTGTAATTTATCCCAAGAATCTTCTTCTCACAACAGGAAGAAGCCGGCTCAATCCGCCCAGGGTGAATGCCGCATCAATACAATACAATGGTTAACGTGCTAGTCTGGTCAATTATTGTGCAATAAGCTCTATCTCTTGGCTTTGGTGGCTTATGTAAGCTTTGTAAATAACGATTCTTTCTTATGAGCATCTCGAGCTAGTCGGTTCACTTAGTACTATTGCGTTAGAATTTCTATCTTGAGGCCTTTTGCCAACAGAACCTAAGCAAAGTAACCTCAGTGTGGGCTAATGGATAACTATGGATTGCTTGTGGCGGCCTCGGCTTGGTGTAATGGTTAATGAGCTAGTTTCGTTAAACATTACAACAGAGTATTCAATTCGAGCGTCATTTTATATCATATTAGCAGTAGAGCCCGGCGTTGCCCGGGGATGTAACAGTAAGAGATAGATCAAGTATCGACCATCATAAAGACTGAAAAATAAAATTGACAAAGATTATTGTTTAAGGTTGACAGACACGCATGTCTTAATTAGTTTGTTTATTTTTGTTTTGTTTTGTTTTTTTTTGTTTTACGAATTGGTCAAACCCAAACTCAAACAAAAACATTGTTTTCAATCGTTATGAGTCTACCGATTGAATAGAATTTTATTATAAACAATTGTCTTGTAAATGGAATTTTTAAAGCATTCTGAATGTAAAAATAAAGAAAAAAGTGTGCAAGACAATAAGAAACACTACCTGCCCCCCAAAAGTGAAGTTTTGTTGAAATTGGTTGAAAATGTAGTAAATCCGATCCCGTATATAAACGAACACACACACACACACACACACACACACACACGCACACACACACAGAGAAACAACCTGGGTTTTATAATAAGTATAACTCGATAAGAGTTGTCCCCCTTTCATTCTTGCGATGCCTTTTAATCGTGTTTTCAAAGTGATTTCGTGCAAAAACAATTGTTTTTCCAATTTTGGGCGCTGTCAGAACCACCGCAAGTTAATTTTAGTCATGTGAAGTTTTGTTGAAATCGGTTAAAAAATGTAGGAAATCCGATCCAATATATAAACGAACTCACACACACACACACACACACACACACACACACACACACACACACACACACACACACACACACACACACACACACACACAAACACACAAACACAACCTGGGTTTTATAATAAGTATGATTCTTCTGATCTTGTGGTAAAATTAAGCTTAGTAAATGATAAAGGCAATGGTTAACAAGCAACTTTGGTCGATTTTGTGGCGTTGTAAGAAGCTAAATTAGTAAATAATGAGTCCGTCTTAGGACACCTGCATGTGCAGTAATGGTTAACGGGCTAATCTGCTCAATTATTACTGTGGTGTAACTTATGGCTTTGCTGCCTTAGGTTAGTTTTTTAAATAACGATTCTTTGTTATTAGCACGTCGGTGTTGGGGTAATGGTTAACGAGAAAGGCGAGTCACCTAATATTATTGCCTTAGAATTTCAATTTTGACGTCTTAATCTAACAGAACCTAACCACAGTAAAATTAATTTGTTATTAGCTACCATCGGTGTGGGGGTAATGGCTAACGAGCTAGCCTGATCTCCAATTACTATTGCGCAGTCTTTGTACCAAAATAAGGTGAGCATAGTAAAAAAAATATCTGTTATTCGAGTGCCTACGTGTCGAATCAGGGTTAACGAACCAATCTGGTCGGCAATTGAACAATAACTTTGATCTTTATGTCATTGTACTAACCTAAGTTAAGCTTAGTAAAAAAAATGAGTCCCAGTTACTAAGGCATCTCGATGTGGGGTAATGGTTAACGAACTAGTCTAGTCGGCGATTACTCATATGAATTAAGTTCGATCTTTGTACTAACTAGGCTAAGCTTAGTAACATTGAGTCTCTTTTCTTAGGGCGTATCGATATGGTGTAATGGTTAACGAGCTAATTAAGTAGACGATTACTACTGTGTATTAAGTTCATTCTTTTGTTCTTTATAGTAAATAAGCTAAGCTTGATATCATCGAGTCTCTGTTATTAGGGCGTCTCGATGTGGGGTAATGGTTAACGAGCTAGTCGGTGAAAACGGATGTAAATTAAGTTCGATCTTTTGTTCTTTGTACTAAACTAGACTAAGCTTAGTAACATAGATTCTGTTATTAAGGCGTGTCGATGTGGAGTAATGGTTAACGAGCTAATTAAGTAGGCGATTACTGCTGTGAATTAAGTTCGATGTTTTATTCTTATTTTTTACTAAATAACAACTCGTCTCTTCGGTATGGGTTAGTGAAATAGACTAATTGAAAATTAAGGCTTCAGATGGGATTATTGGAGGTTTTGGCGTGTGTGGAACCAACTCTTAATCGCTGTTGTTCCCAGGTCCATCCAGACCCTGGGAGTTGGTATCTGTTTGGGTCCCAGCAATGGTTAAATAGTGAACCCCCAAACAAATACAAAATCCGATGAAAATATAAAAAATAGATTTTTATAGTAAACATACCAGCAATATATTTGGTATATAAAAATCCTTCCTTTCTTTATTCCTCTTGATTCTTTGGGGAACACAGGGCCACAAAAACACCTCTCCAACAAACGCGGTGCCGGCGATCCTCTTCAGCTCGGCCCATGTCATGCCTTCATCTCTTCGTCAACACTTCTGCTCCAAGTCTGTTTTGGCCGACCCACTTTTCGTTTCCCTTGTGGATTCCAGTCAAGGTCCTGCCTGGTGACACTAGAAGAAGGCTTGAGGTGTATGTGGCAGATCTATCCCCATTTCAGTTTCTCTCTAGCGTCTTGATTCCTTGGGGAACACAGGGCCACAAAACACCTCTCCAACAAACGCGGTTCCGGGCGATGCTCCTCAGCTCGCCCCATGTCGTGCCGGCTTGACTTCAACTTTTCATCAACAATTTTGCGCATAGTCTATTTTGGTTAACCCAGTTTTCACTTCCTTTGTGGATTCCAGTCAAGGGCCTGCCTGGTGAAACACTAGAAGCAGGCTCGAGGAGTGAGTGGCCGACCCATCTCTTCCCTCTTGATTCCTTGAGGAACAAAGGACCACAAAAACACCTCTCCAATGGACGCGATACCAGACGATCTTCTTCAGCTCGGCCCATGTCGTTCCGGCTGCCTTCATATAATTACATTATTGTTACATAATTATAGTGAAATCATTAAGATTTTTTGTCAAAAAGATTTTATTCTTAGTTTTATATTAACTTAAAATATTCCTTTTTTACATGCTTTATTTTTTAAAATGAAATAAATAAGTCCAGAGTGTCACGTTCAAACCACGGTGTCGGTAGTTACTCATTTTCTTCCTATATGACGCTATTGTATTAATTACTCAGTGTAATGAGACTGACCATAGGTTTCGTTTTAAAAAAAAAAGCTACTCTACTCAAAAGAGAAAGCAATTTACTAAGACAAAATTGTATAGAAAGTGCTTTAATCGCTAGAATATCCACAGTAAATTTACGTCCGAGATCTTACAACATTTCACCTTTCTTAGAAGATCTTCTGTTATCACAACATGGGATATTTAATAACAAAAGTGATAAAATATAAACAAAAAGAAACTAAATTAAACTGACGAGACTATATGACACGTTCGGTGGAGGAGGGGGTAAAAAAAATCAACAAAAAATCAAAAATTGCTTTTTTTTACTGCAAATTATTCATTATATTACATCCAAGTATTTTACAAAAAAAATTAAGCCGATTATGCAACATTTCAAGCTCAATTTAGCTTCATAGTTCGTAACCTTGCAATGAGATGAAGTAACATAAACCGTAGATTTGTCTGCGGAATATCTTTATATTATTGTTACATAATTATAGTGAAATCATTAAGGTTTTTTGTTAAAAGCAATTTTATATTTGGTCGTATATTATTTTAAAATATTCCTTTTTACAGGTTTTATTTCTGAAATACAATAAGATCATTCTAAATTTCAGAATTTCGTTATTGCCCATCAAAATGACTGGAAGAAAGCGATCTAAAAACAACAATGGAAAAGAGAGGTAACAAAGCGTAAATGAAATAGTTCCAGTCTGTTCAACTTAGGAAACATAGAATTGCAGCCAAATTATTTTAAAATACTGCCAATAAGAAAGAAGAATATGAAAAATACTTAACAAGAAATTGAATATAGAATCACTATTTATATTATTTTTATTTATTTGTTATGTAACTAAATACATAATTGTCAACCATGCTTTCGTAAAATTTGATATTTCCTGTAATATTATTATTATTATTTTACTTAAGTGTAAAGTAGTCCTACATTTACAATTCATTACGGCTTACCATGAAAAGAAATGTTGATCAAAACTGCCTAAAACCTTTAAGCGCGTATTGCCGCATAATTATCAAATGTTGAATAAGCCCCTTCTCCACAGAACGCGTCATATATTTATAGTAAAATTACCAGCAATATATCAACGAACATGACAGAATCTTTCATGGCATTAATCCATACACTATCTTACAATTTCTTAAATCAAACTGGAATATAACTTCACGAAAACAACATACATATAACCGCCTCCAGTAAGTATGTTCACACAAACATGTACATGCACAAAAGCTGAGTATCATCTACCAAGTATTCAACTGTGAAAGCAGAATAACATATATCCTATTTTTATTACTTCAAATCTTCCAAGAAAATTAAATTTAGGCATTAAATAACCTATAAGTTGTTGATATGCCGTTAAAGAAACAAATAAAATGATAATGCGGGTTGATATATAAATGACTGTCCGGTGTATAAAATAGTAAAAGACATTTTATAGTAAAAATACCAGCAATATATTACCAACAATAACTATTTATAGTAAAATAACTAACAACACATTAATCCATATAAGATCCTAAATTTCTTAAAGAAATCAAACTGTATCCCATAATATAATTTCAACAAAAGTACAACATAAAACACGCATATTACCGCCTCCAATAATTGTTATCGTCCTGGGTAAAGACAATAAGCTACATCCAACAGAAAAGCTTCTGATCAGGAGGTTTTGAGGAGCGTGGAAGCACTTCTTAATTTCTGGTGTTCCCAGGTCCACCCTGACCCGAGTTGGTAGCACCTGTTAGGGTCCCAGCTATGGGAAAATAGTTCATTATTACCAGCAATACAATTTTGAAGGAAAAAATATTACCATAAACAGATTTTTGAAAAAACAAAATATTACCAACAATAAAAATGTTGTCGGCATTAAATAACCCATGGAGCTTGATATACTGTAAAACAAAATAAACCAAGCCAGTAATTATGTTCACACAAACTTGTATATGCAGAAAAGCTGCGTAACATCTACCATGTATACAACCGTGAAAGCAGAATAATAAATATCCTATTTTTATTACTTAAAATCTCCAAAGAAAATTAAATTTCGGAATTAAATGCCCCATAAGGAGGTTGATATTCCGTTAAACAAACAAATCAAATTAAAAAAAATTAAAACTGAGTAATGAGTGCGACCCTCACCGTGTGCTCCACAGTTGTTTTCCTGTGATAAACTATGCCAGGCTTAAACAATAGTCCAACAACTTGTTACACTGACTGAACACAGAATGGTGATGCGTGTTTTCGAGTGTCGATCAATCAAGCTTTATCATTGTTTTAAATGAAGCAGACGACAGCTGGGCAGTTTTTGAATGAACAAGATTAATTTGGGGTCGCGAGTGGAAGAATACGGATCGTATCCGGTTCCGCCATTATGGCTGAAAAATGTTTGGAAAAAGCTTTGCAGCGATGGCATACATTTCTATACGTTCAGAGATTAGCGAAGTAGAATTGGCGTGCCAGAGTTACTTGATGACGGGAAATAGATGAGTGGTTCTTCAAAGGCTGGATAAAAATACCATTTACCAAGAGCGATGCCGAGGTTAATTTCCTGTAGGGTAATAATTTCTCGACTGCTTATTCTCATTTATATATATATTTATTTGTATTTGCGATAGAAATAATTTGTAAAAAGGATTAGAAAGATGTAAATCTATATTTTTTAAGGTTTTATTGAAATTTTATTTAAGTTTCCACATGTCCTCCATCATTAGCAATACAAAGGGTAATACGATTTTGTAGTTCACAGAAAACATTTGCCAACTGATTTACAGTAATGCCTGAAATCACATTAGTTATTTTAGTTGTACTTAAAACTAGATTCATTAAACTTTATAACGTTTATTATAGATTATTTGTATCACAAATACAAATAAAGTTATGAATTTTTTAAAGTGCACACGAACTTTGTGGACACCTCTCTGTGTGTGTTTGTGTATATATATATATATATATATATATATATATATATATATATATATAAGAGAAGGAACAAATGGAGTTTAAAATCCACAGTTTGTAGAATTTACTTATTTTTAAAAGTACTCAATACAAAGTAGACCAAAATATCATTATAATTTTTTTTTATTATAAGAGATTATAATAAAAACATTTTAACTCGCTACACAAAAGCTTTCATGTTTCCATACTATGATTGTACTTTCTCAGGATATGGTTGGTAACTGGTGATAAAAATGATTATTTACGGAAATTTAAAAACAAAATGTAACCTCTTTTCCAAAAGTTAAAGTGTATGGAGGGCCGTAAGATCAGAATTAAAAAAT
>CAHIKZ030000095.1:797500-810000 GCA_903632075.3 Acanthosepion pharaonis
AAGACAATACCAAGGGGGAAAAATGTATAACAAAAGAAAGAACCAAGAACATGTACGTTAAGCGAAAATAATCGTCCATCATACGCGTTCAAGGCCCAAAGAAAAAACCCCGATACGAGTACCCAAAACAACTAAATAAAGTGCTCAATACCATGAGTAGAGCAGACCTAGTTAAACCTAAAGAGCCAGACAAATCTACCAAGGTTTCACCTAAGTGGATTGTCAGGAAGGCCGCCTCTATCTATCTATCTATCTATCTATATATATATATATATATATATATATATATATATATATATATATATATATATATATATATATATATATATATATATATATGAAGAAAAATATATACGGAAAAAACAAAACAAAAATCCTTATATACGATTATGCTGTATTAATGTTAATATGTCAACGTCTGACGTTTCGGTCTAATAAACCATCTTCATTGTAGGAATACGTTTTCACAGCGTCGCCCACATGACGACAACGTGACCATGTTTTAAACGGAGCGCTGATCTTATAAAACTTTTAGTTATCTGTTTGGATAAGTCTTGTTCTAATGTACATCGTCTTTGTCATGTTGTATTGATAATGTTATATTTATGAATATGTCCTGAAGATGGTTTATTAGACCGAAACGTCAGACGTTTACATATTAACATTAAACAGCATAATCGTATATAAGGATTTTTGTTTTGTTTTTCCGTATATATTTTTCTTCATACTGTCGGATCTATATCCATATATTTGCTTACATATATATATATATATATATATATATATATATATATATATATATATATATATATATATATATATTATTAAATTCTATAGTTTCAGCTGTATTATGCCACTGATTAATTCCTAAAACATTCTTCGTATAATTTCATTGTTCTTCGAGGATACATTTACTAAATTTTCCAATATTACATTTAGTTGGGTTAAGTCAGCTGTATTTTGGATTAGTTTTATGGTCTCTTATGGTAATAAATGCTTGCTGGAATTTATAGATTCTATCTTCAATTTTTAACTCAGTGGCTATATTTTTGGCTTCATTGTTGATGTCGTCTTCCCAACTATTGGGTGCCTTTTCATAAAATTTATTAACTACTTTGTTAATAGCTTACTGATAAGTATCCACATCTATTTTATAATGATTACCCGTCTTATCTGCTTTAATTATTATTTTATCTCTTTTCTTAATCTTTAAAGCGTCCTTATGCAGTTTTTGTTGCAGGCCATTTAGTATTTAGGACAATTTAGCTTTTACTGAAGTTAATTTTGTCGATTATCGAGAATAGATCGTTCTCGAAGGCCATTAGCTTTCCATCAGGTGGTGGTATATTTGTTGAATGAAATCCTTAATGCTCGATTTCCGTTAGGTCGTTGTATTTGTCCTTGTGTTTCATGAAAAACTGTTTACATTTCCTTTTTTTAATAAGGCTCTCAGTCTTATGTAAAAGAGTTAATATGGACGAAACTCTATCAGGAACCAGAATGTTTTCGGTAGAATAACCTCAGATCAGACGTTTTATTACACCTATAAGAACTTAGGATTCAATGTATAGATATTTATTACACCAATAATATTTAGGATTCAAGCTAGAGATATTTATTACACGTATAAAAAAAAAGATTCAAATTATAGATATTATTACACCGATAAAACCCTAGGATTCAAAGTACAGATAATTATTACACCTATAGAATTTAGGGTTCAAACTATAGATATTTATTACACCTATAAAAACTTAGGATTCAATGTATAGATATTTATTACACCAATAATATTTATGATTCAAGCTAGAGATATTTATTACACCTAGGGTTCAAACTACAGATATTTATTGCACCTATAAAAACTTAGGATTCAACGTATAGATATTTATTACACCAATAATATTTAGGATTCAAGCTAGAGATATTTATTACACCTAGGGTTCAAACTACAGATATTTATTGCACCTATAAAAATTTAGGATCCAATGTATAGATACTTATTACACCTATAGAATTTAGGTTTCAAACTATAGATATTTATTACACCTACAAGAAATTAGGATTCAATGTATAGATATTTATTACACCAATAATATTTAGGATTCAAGCTAGAGATATTTATTACATCTATAAAAACTTAGTATTCAATGTATAGATACTTATTACATCAATAATATTTAGGATTCAAGCTAGAGATATTTATTACATCTATAAAAACTTAGTATTCAATGTATAGATATTTATTACACCAATAATATTTAGGATTCAAGCTAGAAATTTTTATTACATCTATAAAAACTTAGTATTCAATGTATAGATATTTATTACACCAATAATATTTAGGATTCAAGCTAGAGATATTTATTACATCTATAAAAACTTAGTATTCAATGTATAGATATTTATTACACCAATAATATTTAGGATTCAAGCTAGAGATATTTATTACATCTATAAAAACTTAGTATTCAATGTATAGATATTTATTACACCAATAAAATTGAGGATTCTAACTATAGATATTTATTATACCTATAAAAACTTAGGATTCTATGTATAGATATGTATTACATTTATAAAAAAACTTAGGATTCAAAGTATACATACTTATTACACATATAGAATTTAGGAATCAAAATATTGATATTTATTAGATGTATAAAAACTTAAGATTTAAAGTATAGATACTTATTATACCTAAAATAACTTAGGATTTAAATTATAGATATATATTACACCAATAAAACATAGGATTCTAAGTATGGATACTTATTACACCTATAAAAATAGGTACCTCCATGAGATCGCTAAAAAAGAGCATAGAATGGTGAATAAGACGCCAAACTTGACGAAAACAAAATTTTGGGATTCAAAGTATAGATACTTATTGCACTTATAAAAACTTAGGTTTCAAAATATAGATATTTATTACACTTATAAAGTTTTGGATTTTAATTATAGATATTTATTACACCTATAAAAATTTGGAATTCAAAGTATAGATACTTATTGCATTTATAAAAACTTAGGGTTCAAGCTATAGATATTTATTACGTTTATAAAGTTTAGGGTTCTAATTATAGATATTTATTACACCTATAAAAATTTGGGATTCAAAGTATATATATTTATTGCACTTTTAAAAACTTATGATCAAGCTATAGATATTTATTACACTTATAAAGTTTAGGATTCTAATTATAGATATTTATTACTCCGATAAAAATGTCAGATTCAAAGTATAGATATTTATTGCACTTATAAAAACTTAGGGTTCAAAATATAGATATTTATTACGTTTATAAAGTTTAGGATTCTAATTATAGATATTTATTACACATATAAAATTTGGGATTCAAAGTATAGATATTTATTGCACTTTTAAAAACTTAGGGTTCAAAATATAGATATTTATTACGTTTATAAAGTTTAGGATTCTAATTATAGATATTTATTACACCTATAAAAATTTGGAATTCAAAGTATAGATACTTATTGCATTTATAAAAACTTAGGGTTCAAGCTATAGATATTTATTACGTTTATAAAGTTTAGGGTTCTAATTATAGATATTTATTACACCTATAAAAATTTGGGATTCAAAGTATATATATTTATTGCACTTTTAAAAACTTATGATCAAGCTATAGATATTTATTACACTTATAAAGTTTAGGATTCTAATTATAGATATTTATTACTCCGATAAAAATGTCAGATTCAAAGTATAGATATTTATTGCACTTATAAAAACTTAGGGTTCAAAATATAGATATTTATTACGTTTATAAAGTTTAGGATTCTAATTATAGATATTTATTACACATATAAAAATTTGGGATTCAAAGTATAGATATTTATTGCACTTTTAAAAACTTAGGGTTCAAAATATAGATATTTATTACGTTTATAAAGTTTAGGATTCTAATTATAGATATTTATTACACCTATAAAAATTTGGTATTCAAAGTATAGATATTTATTGCACTTTTAAAAACTTAGGATCAAGCTATAGGTATTTATTACACTTATAAAGTTTAGGATTCTAATTATAGATATTTATTACATCTATAAAAATTTGGGATTCAAAGTATAACTTATGACATCAATAACAGTGTTCAGCTACAAGGAGCAAAATATGAATATATAATAACTTACATTGTGTGACAGTCTTAAGTAAATGGTGCTCGATACACTATACCAGATCTACGTTATATATATATATATATATATATATATATATATATATATATATATATGTCCTCACCGGTAGCACGACTCGGAGTTTCATGCACAACGCAATCTTCAGGTGCTGCGTTAAGACTGACCGCTACATTCTGTTAAATATATCTGATAATTTCAATCATGTGGCCGTCCATATTACACGGGGATTGTTTATTTTTTAATTTTGTATTTAAAATAAACGTAACAAAAAATACGAATTTTATATGGAAAATAAACACAAACAAAGGCACACACGCATCGACACAAATTATTTAGTTCAAATTTTAAGGGTAGGATGAGGCATGGATGAGTAATGGATAGCGGCTCGGATTAAAGAATCGGAGAGCCGAGTTCGAATTCCAGTCAAATCCATTACATTCACTTACGTGCTAATGCGTATATATATATATATATATATATATATATATACAGGGTGTCCATAAAGTTCGTGTGCATTTAAAAAATTATAACTTTATTTGTATTTGTGATAAAAATAATTTGTAAAAAGGATTAGGAAGTAAATGTATATTTTTTGAAATTTTAATTAAGTTTCCACATGTCCTCCATCATTAGCAATACAAAGGGTAATACAATTTTGCAGTTCACGGAAAACATTTGCCAACTGATTTACAGTAATGCCTGAAATCACATTAGTTATTTTAGCTATACTTAAAACTAGGTACATTAAACTTTATAACATTTTTTACAGATTATTTCTATCGCAAATACAAATAAAGTTATAAATTTTTCAAGTGCACACGAACTTTATGGAAAACATGTGTGCGTGTGGGGGGTGTATGCGCGCGTGTGTGTGTATATATATATATATATATATATATATATATATATATATAGACATTTACGTATGAATCATCTTCTTTTTCCCCCAGCTATGGGTAAATAGTAGGACAGACTGGGTTCTATATCCTTAGGTGGCAATTGGTCTAGGAGAAGGATAACTATGAATTTAAAACCTGATCCTCCAGGTTGGTGTTTGTGCAGTCGGCTAACAATCTACTTACTAAAAAACTGGCTTGTTACACACACACACACACACACACACACATACACACACACACACACATATATATATATATGAAGAAATATAGTTTAAAGGTATGCTATATTTATGTGATAATGTGCTCAATGTGAGATAGACCTTATGTAAATATAAAATTGAACGTGGAAGTCAACACTCAGAGGCGACAGACTGTTTAATAAATAAATGGAGCTTCTACTTAAATATGAGTATCTACTAAAAATAAGGTTTAAAGTGGCAAAAATCTGTCATGTTAATCAATAAAAATCCATTATTTCTTTAGAAAATTACTTTGTTTACGTTTGAATTCGATACTTAGATGATATGATTTTATCACAACTATGATTAGGTTCCTCTGTTTGTGTTTCATGGTGAAGAATCCTGTTGTCTTCCAGCAGCCACCTTCTTCACACAGGGCAGTATTACCCTCTGAAGGCCCTGGATGTAGGCCTCCGTGTTGAGTCTGATGTCTTGTGTGAAAAACTGGCTTGTTACACACACACACACACACACACACACACACACACACACATATATGAAGAAATATAGTTTACAGGTATACTATATTTATGTGATAAAGTGCTCAATATCAGAGATAGACCTTATGTAAAAATAAAATTGAACGTGGAAGTCAACACTCAGAGGCGACAGACTCTTTCATTCTAAACGCAGTTATCAGGCGACATGTGCTCTGTGTGTATTTGCTATTTGTGAAAGATGTTTTCTGTGCATAGTTTCTCCAGCGTCCTTCAATTACTCCTATCTATATTTTTCTTCATTATTTGGTGATTTTACCTTGGCTTGGTATATTACGTTTTGTAAGCAATTACCATTTAAGGAACATTCTTTATTCTGCAGTTACACATGGGTTTCATTTGTTCGGGTGGTTTATTGATAGTTTTCCTGTTGTGCTTTTTTTATTATTATTTGTGCCATGTTCTCCGTTCAACTTTAACTGATTTTTACTGCGTTTTTTTTTTTAAGTTTTTTGTGTAGAGTGTTTGATTCCGTGAAGTGTTTGTGTAATATTTTGAAGAATATTTTTCCCATTTTTGTTTTTACTTATTTGATGTACAGTGGGTTGAACCATATGATGTTTCTCTTTCTGTTGGCTTTTTTTGCGCTAAAATATTAAAGATATTCTAATAACATTTTGCTCTACGTTGTATTGTTTGTTCTTTCTCTTTCTTTGGAAATTTAAAAATTAAGAAAAATATTTAACCAAAATCTTTAGTTTAGTAAAATAATTTTTAGCTTCTTCAAGCCTATCTATTTTTGTTATGAATATTCAGTGTTCGTATTCGCTATTATTCAGTTTTTCTGTAAACCTTTGGCCATGGTGGGTGGTTCGTTGTTGAATACTCCAACCTTTCGTATAATTAATTATTCAACCTTTTTGCATATATTATCAAGTAACTTCTAAGAAAGCCTAGCTATTTTAAAGTAAATTAGGCACACGTGAAGCATACGAATGGAGTTTTGTAAACAAAACGTTAGCAGTAAATGTAATACAGAATTTCAGCTGCAGACTGCTACCTGCTAGAAAATTACACACATTCATAAAACAACGTAATACATGACACTCTCCTTATGTAGGTACATTTCTTTTTATACTAGCTATTTTAAAGTAAATTAGGCACACGTGAAGCATACGAATGGAGTTTTGTAAACAAGACTTTAGCAGTAAATGTAATACAGAATTTCAGCTGCAGACTGCTACCTTGCCCGACCTGATGTGTGTGTGGTGTGGGGATCATGGCCCAATGGTTAGAACATTCACTTTTCAACCACGATCGATTGCATTTCGCAACGATCAATCTGTCAAGAACGTGATGTCCTAATGTTATCAGTCTGGGGACGTGATCCCAGCATGCATCACTTAATGAAATGAACAAAACCTGGAAAACAAATCTACCAGACAAACTGAAGAGAAACTTTTTTCAAAGCTACTGTAGTGTCCGTCCTTGCATATGGTTCTTTAATCTGGACACTGACAGCCAAACTGGAAAAGAGGTTAGATGGTGCTTACACACGAATGCTTCGAGCGGTACTAAACAAATCCTGGAAAGATCACCCAGCAAAGAAAGAACTGTATGGCAATTCACGTCCCATAAGCAAGTTAATACGCCAACAAGGATTAAGACGTGCTAGTCACTGTTGGCGTAGCAAAGAAGAACTAGCCGGAGATATTATACTGTGGATGTCATCGCGTAGAAAAAGAAGACAAGTTGACCAAAGACGGAGTACATTGACCATCTGATTGAAGACAGAGGATGCAGACTGAATGAGGCTCCAAATGCAATGAGAGACAGGAATGAATGGAGGCAGCGTGTCATGGAATGCCGAGCTTGCTTCACTTGATGATGTATATCTCAGAAAAGAATATATAAATGTTATTTCAACTACCATTCTGCTTCTACTTTTCCTCCAGAAAATAACTTTTTTATATGTTTCATTTAAAACGATGTGTTGTTGAATGCTTGGAATCCGACACTAGACGGATCCCGACATAGAGTATCCGGCCAGGCGATTGTTGACCGACTCACTGCACTATCTATCTATCTATCTATCTATCTATCTATCTATCTATCACATTCTGCCTATTATCTATCTATCTATCTATCTATCACATCGATTTCTCACTGCTCTTGACTGACTGGGTCATTATATGGATACAGGCTTGGGCCCACCACCCCTATCGGTTCAGTTGTCCCGACAACATAAACAATCTGAAATTGGTGAAAATATTGGATGCAATAAGTCTTTCATGGAGTAAGAGTGGTATTTGCTTCCTTTATGCGATTTGGATTTACCCTTCACCGAAGTTATTACTATTTGTAACTCTTCATGTGTAAGAATATCATTTCTCTTATTATCAATGTTCAGACGAAAATCATTTTTTGAGTTCATCAGCCACAAGGCTACGTAAACGCCTTGGAACTCAAAAATGTTAAACATTACCTGCACTGCACACATAGATAGATAGATAGATAGATAGATAGATAGATAGATAGATAGATAGATACGAACAGACATAGACAGATGATAAATAGATACGAACTTAGATAAATAGATAAATGCGAACAGGCATAGATAGATAGATAGATAGATAGATAGATAGAGAGAGAGAGAGAGAGAGAGAGAGAGAGAGAGAGAGAGATAAGGAACAGATTGAGAGAGATATAAATAGTTACGGAACAGATTGAGATCGTGTTATGGTCCTGTTCCCTGTACCACGGTGATAGTCCAAGGTAGAACCAATAAAGAAGAACTCGAACACGGATATGGAATAACACAGATATATTACAAACAGGAATATATACAAAGAAGTAGAAAATGTTAGTACGAACAATCAGGTTTAGTAGTAATTGTCTGAACGCGACTCTGTTTCGGACTGCCTCTGACTCGACTGACGGACTCGCTCTGACTGACTGACAGACTCCTGACGGACCTCACGCCAGACTTCAGACTAAACTCCCTGCTTCCTTTTGAGGCGCAGTATTTATTACGTGTGGAATAGTCCATTATGTTATTATGGGTAAAGTCCCATAACAGCTAGATAGATAGATAGATAGATAGATAGATAGATATTTTAAGACATTTTTATGTTTACACATTCTTTTTTTATAGATACAAATATTTAAGTAAATGCTCTGTTTATAATAAACAATATTAGCAACATTTAGCGGATGTATTTTTACTTACTAAAACAAAAGCCAAAAAAGTCTCATCTTAATAACTCAAAGGAAAATTCTTCATTGCTAAGATCTTTCTAAACAAAAGCTGTTATCAATTGTTTCGTAAAGTTGCCACGAGAACAAGATTTTCTTCGAATATTAATTTGTGTTTTGAAAATGCTTACGTAATGCAGCTAAACGTCAATACTTGAATAAAATGCTTTTTCCAACATGCAACTGCTTATATATATATATATATATATATATATAAAGACATTTTTATGTGTACACATTCTTTTTTTTTTATAGATACAAATATTTAAGTAAATGCTCTGTTCATAATAAACAGTATTAACAACATTTACCGGCCTGAATGTCCTAGCCATTTCAACCGTATGAAATGATGAGACCTTGCCGCCAATCTAGTACTGCGGTTAAATTTCATAACGTCTTGCTATGACATAGGAAATTTAATCAGAAAAAAATACCGTAACAGTATTTATAGAAATTGCAAAGTGAGACTGCGTCACGGCGGGGGGGGGGGACGTAATTGATGCTGATATGCCAGATCATGACCAATAAAATTACAGATTCTTCTATGGATTGTATCACTGAATCTCGAAATATATAGCAGGGTCACCAGACCAGATGTGTTTCTGTACCGACAGGCCACCTGATCCGAAGTAGGGGTCTTCTCTGCAAGACCCATTGGATTCATTCGCTTGAACCCAGATTTAAGCATTGATCTCGTGCGTAAAGTCTTGAAAACTCGTGAAGTCTTTGATACAACAAAAGGACTTAGGTTTTACTGTCAAAAGAAAAGGCTTGTAATTATGATGACATATTTAACTCGGTGTCTTTAAATTCTACTTAGATCCAACTAATTGGCACTCCGGGAATTTTTTTTTTTTTTTCGAAATTTGCATATGCCCATAAAAATGAAAGCAAATCGATGAAAATCGATTTTAAAATCGAATTCTCAAAATAATCGGAGTTTTACGTTCATTGAAAAAAAATTTAATCTGCAGCTGTTAAGATTTTTATAAGAGAAGATATATCTAGGTTTGCTTATATCTATATATATCTAAGTTTGTTCATTATAAATCCGCCTATATACTACTCGAAATCTGTTATTTATCAATCTCAGTTTTTATCGATATATCCATCTGTCTATATACTTATCGATCTCAGTCTTTTATCAATCCCAGTCTGCTCTTCATTTATATATTTATCTGTCTATATACTTATCGATCTCAGATTTTTCTTTGTCTATCTATCTCAGTCTGTTATATATATCTATCTGTCTATATATCTATTTCTCTTACTCTGCTCTTTATATTTCTATCGATCTCAATCTGTCGTTATCTATCTGCCTAAGTATGTTCTTTGTCTATCTCATTCTATTATCTATCTATCTATCTATCTCTCTATCTATATATATATATATATATATATATATATATATATATATATATATATATTTATTCATTATATATATATCTATCTATCTATCTATCTTAGTCTGGTCATTATCTATCTATCTATCTATCTATCTGTCTGTCTCATTCTGTTCTTCATCTATCTAACTATCTATCTAACTATCTATCTATCTATCTATCTATCTATCTCATACTGTTCTGTATCTATCTCAGGCTGTTCTTTATTTATCTATCTCGATCTGTTTATATGCTTTTGTTCTTTATCTATCTATCTATCTATCTATCTATCTATATATATATATATGTGTGTGTGTGTGTGTGTGTGTGTGTGTGTGTGTGTGTGTGTGTATATATATATATATGCGCGCGTTTGTGCGTCTGTGCGTGCATGCGTGCGTGCGTGTGGCCGGCCATTCGTATCCAACGATGCCTGTCTACTCCGACATATATTTATTTGTTCGGCGCTGACAGTCTGCTCTTCATTTATATATTTATCTGTCTATATACTTATCGATCTCAGATTTTTCTTTGTCAATCTATCTCCGTCTGTTATATATATATATATCTATCTGTCTATATATCTATTTCTCTTACTCTGCTCTTTATATTTCTATCGATCTCAATCTCTCGTTATCTATCTGCCTAAGTATGTTCTTTATCTATCTCATTCTATATATATATATATATATATATATATATATATATATATATATATATATATATATCAGTCTGTTCATTATCTATCTATCTATCTATCTATCTATCTTAGTCTGGTCATTATCTATCTATCTATCTTAGTCTTGTCATTATCTATCTATCTATCTATCTATCTATCTACCTGTCTGTCTCATACTGTTCTGTATCTATCTCAGTCTGTTCTTTATCTATCTCGGTCTGTTTATATGCTTTTGTTCTTTATCTATCTATCTATCTATCTATCTATCTATCTCAGTCTGCTCATATCTATCTATCTATCTATCTATCTATCTCATTCTGTTCTTTATCTATCTATCTCGGTCTGTTCATATACTTATGTTCTTTATCTATCTATCTATCTATCTATCTATCTATCTATCTATCTATCTTGGGCCCACTCTTGGTTTATACTGCAACGATGCTGAGTGGACCTCAGTTATACTTTCTGGAAGAGTGCGGGTTATATAGCGTGATCATTTTTTGTTCTTATTGGTGCAAGAATAGCTAATTTTATTCCTGCACCAATAACATGTACAAAATTATCAACTGTCTTAATTACTACATTTTAAGTAAATTCTATGGGATAAACAACAAACATGGTATGGGACCCCCTCTAATTGTAAAGATGGATAAAATTGTCCAGTTAAGTGCAAATGCAGATCTAGTAAGACGATATATCAAGCGGCTATTTCCTCCAAAGAAAATATGTTGAATTATAATGTTTACATTGGAATTTCCGCGGGGGAATGGAAACAGAGATTGTATAACCATAGGCACTTTTTTACCAACTTTAAATTAAAATAGCAGACAACTCTTTCAAAAAAAACTTGTGAATTGAAGGAGAAAGATGATATTTAGCTACCCCCCTCCACAAGGGTTACATGTGGCACAAGGCCGGGTTTAACGTGGGATCTCCGAGCCTGTAGGCTCGGCCAAAAATAATCCCTCTTTGAACCCGGATAAACGGGTTCAGGGGCAGTCAACCACCTCGAACGAGACTTCGGCGGAGCCTCGTCCGGGTTCCTCTCCGCCCGAAGGCAGAGAGTTAGACCGTTAGCCAAGTTAGCCAAGTTGAAGGAGAAAGGTCTGAAGCCACGGGTAGACTGGAAAATCATAAGTTTCTCTCATAATCCTAATAGTCTTAAAGATAATTGTAAACTATTTTTAGAAGAAAAAATTAGAATAATAAAATACTATAATCAAAGCAAACTTTAAAATCAAATGAATGAATTAGTTTTAAAATGCCGACATTGAAACAGATTTAAACTCCTATAGTAATATAGATCTTGCTTTATTACTTTTTAATTCTCTAACGCCTCTAAAGAATAAGAGAATAAGAATATGTAACTATATTTAGATTCTATATTTTCATTTCTTCGCCATATTAATAATATCTTATAAATGTGCCCCGTCCGAAGAACG
>CAHIKZ030000095.1:815000-822500 GCA_903632075.3 Acanthosepion pharaonis
ATATATATATATATATATATATATATATATATATAGAGAGAGAGAGAGAGAGGTCTGCATTTATATAGAGAGAGTTGAGTGAGAGATAGATAAATAGATAGAGAGAGGGAGATATATGTATTCATATATATATATAGAGAGAAAGAGATAATGAGAGAGATCTATATATATATATATATATAGAAAGAGAGAGATAGAGAGTGATACATATATATGTATCTGTCTGTGTGTGTCATAAAATATAGTTTTAAGTTATGCTATATTTATGAGTTAAAGTTTTCGATGTCAGGGATAGGCCGTATGTAAATATGAAAGTGGATATTGAGGTCAACACATAGCGACGAGAGTCTGTTTTATGCTGTCGCCTCTACGTATTTACCTCAATGTACATATATGTATATATATTGATAATATTAGTGGACAATATACATACATAAATTGTGTCCAATAAAGTAGTGAGACCTAATTTGCAATCAAGTAGCACGCTTAAATTCATGCAGTCTATGCATCAAGGATAAAAAACACATCAAAATATTTGCTATGAAAATATTTGTAACAAAACCAGAAGGAAGCTACGTCACGTCGGTGAGAAAGTAACTGAAGCGAGATGCCAGGTCAGAACCGATTAAATCACAGACCCAATGTATTTTATCAAGAATCTCAAGTTATATAGTAGCAGCAATGAGCTAGATATGGCAGCAATATTCAATGCACGAACAAGTGGTATATTGATAAATGTGCAAAATGCATTGTGACGAGACAAATTGTCTTGCATGACACAACGAACCTAACTTTCCTATCAGAACATTTAGCAAATGATTCAATATAATCACCCCACTTCATGTTAGTGGAAAACTTGGGCCAGAGCCGGTGCAAAGACTTGCTAACCGGCTTTTTAAAATCTGCTTCCATTATCATTAAACGTCTTTTGCAAATAGATGTCTTTAGAATGACAGTGTTATCTACAAGTTTTCTCTTATGAGAGCAGGATGTTTTTATGAGTGCATTGTGAGACCGGAAACTACCTACACAATAGACTCTTCCAGGCCTATATTAAGTAGGCGACATAGCACTCTAGAGAGTGACATACTGAGTGACAAGTACGACTACCAGTGTTGGACACTAACATATAGTAAGCTCCGCTTACTGTGGCACTATGCATCCAGGCAGAGAAATAAAGGCAGAAAGGAAAAGAAAGAAAAGAAGAAAGGACTTCTGGTCCCAAGGCGAGATCCGAATGTTTAGGTGATCTCGAAACACAAACGGCTATGAGGCAATAAAAAAAGGGTTATTTTGATAAGTTGCAAATGGCCAAAGAGTGTCAACAGAAATGACAATGACGATTTGAGTGGATACGGGAAGTGTTATCTAAAAAGGATAACAAAAAACAAACTATTGGGAATAAAGGCATCTTATTATCAACACAGACCCTTGAGCTCAAGGGAAAAATTCGGTGGTAGAGAAAAATGTTATTTCGATAAGTGACGAAAAAAACAGGCGACTAAAAAGACTTTGGACAGATTTGAAAATTAAAGGCCACCTACATAGTAATCGTTGACCGATTTTGACTTGGCCTGCGCAGAATGGAATTGTGTTATCAAAAATGTTCGCCAAAAAGAAAACGATGAAAACGTTAATTTTGATAATTGACAAAACAATGATGTAATGCCCAGAGCCTTAGTTAGATATGGAAAATGAAAATCCCCACAACCAGTCTCGCTAACTAAATTCTTTTCGACAAAACTTTTTTTGCCTGCGATAATAAATTTATGTTATCAGGAATATGTGCCGAAGGAAAACTCAGGGGACCAGGGGTGTTTTTCTTTCTTCCTTGGAGACGTCAGACTGACTGAAAACTTGGGGATAATTCTTTTTTGAGGCCATGTTAAGAATACCTCCTCCATCTTGATAAACGAAGCTATAAAATACTATGCTGAACGTAAAGTCTCGTTTGGTGAATTATGACCCCATTGTTCATATTTTGATTCTACAGAGAAATGATTTTTAAGGAAGAAAAGGACGGGCAAAAGATAATTTTTTAGTTAAGCAAGGTATTGGTTTTTTTTCGAAACAAAGCCGCGGATTGTTCCTCCGCCCGACTAAGACATCATTGGTCATGTGAAGATCACGTGACGTTTGAAGGAGGAAGACAAATTCAACCCGATATAAGACCTCATTGGCCGAGACTGATCGTGACGCACGAAAAAAGGCCTTGACGCCCCATCCAGCCTATAAGTGGGAGGTTGTTAAATAAAGGGCAAACAACGCCCCTCAGACGTAATGATGAGAAAGTGGGGACATAAAAATCATCCAAAAAATGTTGATTGGAAAATCAAACAGAATAAAAAAAGGTGGATATGTCAGATATATCCTGAACCCTTATTTTAAGATACAGTCCCCCCCCATTTTTCATTTCAACAAAAGCCCTGCCAAAACAGGCAGAAACCCACTTCAGGATTAACGCTACGGATAAGAGTCACAAACGGATTTTCTTTTTACCGTCTTATGGCCGCCTCGGGATCTCTCTCCAAAATTCCCTCGGAAAAATTCGGACTCCTCTTCAACGTTCAAGAACAATTATTTTGAAGAGCGACTTAGGACCAGACCTCCCGAAATAAGTTTTTTTCCCCTTTCAAATTAACACAACAGATAATTCTTCACAAATTTCTTAGAAGAGCAAACAACCTCACATTAAAATTGCCTCGCCGAAAAATTGGTCTCACAATCTTTCAGAACGGGTCGGGAGATAGATGAAAGTCTATGTATCAAACTAACTAGACATAAAGTTTGTTACCTTTTCTTTTGAAAATTTGAACAAAGTTTTCATTTTATTTTATTTTATGCATCAGCAAATTATCACCCCGTTGAACTCAATTTCCATTACACTCAGCAACCACGAGTTTGATCTCGTCATTCCAGATATTCACAACGTGGGTATGGCAGACTGGAGATCAATCAAAACTTACCTTGGAAATTAGGCGTTCTCCCAACATTCCAGATACGTTTACAATCAGCTGAAATTATCTAACCAGTTTCCCACCCGAATCACTATTTGGGTGCCGCGAGTTAGACCAAGCCAGTTGGTCGTCACAGGACGAGACAATCACGACTGACGCGACAGGCGGACGTCACGTTTGGAAAACACACCCGGATAAGCGAGGCGAACAGCTGGCAACATTCCAGATACGTTTACAATCAGCAAATTATGTCCCAAGGACTCTCAAAACTATACACTCAGCAATTCGATTAAAACGTCACAATTGGCCCAGGTCTGGGGACGAATCAGCAAATTATCTCTGTAAGTTGTTCATCTCTATCTTTCTTACACTCAATCCCAATTAGTTTAAATTACGTTTACAATCAGCAAATTATCTCCCAGTTGCTCATCTCTCCAAAACTATGCACTCAGCAATTAGACTAAATCTCACAACATTCCAGATAGGTTTAAAATCAGCAAATTATCTCCCAGTTGCTCACCTCTCCAAAACTATACCCTTAGAAATTAGGCGATTAACTCCCGACAGAAAAAAACGTATTTCAATCAATAAATTGTGTCAGGCAATTGCTCAACCCCCAAAACTATACACTCCAGCAATTAGACAAAAAATTACAAATTCCAGTCACCGGTTTTACAATCAGTAAATAATATAACTGTTTTATATCTACCGTGAAACACTATACGCTCAGAAATTTGCGAATTTTCCTCACACTCAGGCAGATGATTTTTAAAATGTTCAGAAAATTAACGATCAATGGCTTAATTATTTACAACGTATCCAGTCGGAAAATAATCTAAACTCCCCACCGGTTGAACAGTTTAAAATCAGCAAATTATCCACCACCGGTAAAACTGGTGGGTAAACACTTATAGGAAATTTTTTAAATCACCCATCACATTACATACCAATTATTTGCGAATCAGCAAATAATCTCCCAATGGGTGCCCTCTGTAAACTATCCCGTCGTTAAATTAGTTAAATTTACAATCAGCAAATTATCTCTTGTCGAATCTGCCCTCAGTCGGAAACTATCCTAGTAGGAAATTATGCCAAAAGGGCAAAGTCTCTAGATACGTTTACAATCAGCAAATTAAATCCCAACCCTAAAATATTGAGGAAATTAGGCTAAATCTTCCAATCAGCAAAAATCTCCCAGTGTCTGCCCTCATCTAAAACTATGGGGAGGTTGTTAGAATAAAGGGAAAATCAAAAATTATCTCCCAGTGTAATACTAAAACTAGTCGGAAAAAATCATCACAATCTGAAATTTCGTTGATTTTAATCTAAAACTATGTATAAAGGAAATTAGACTAAATCTTACAATCAGCAAATTATCTCCCAGTGTCTGCCCTCTCTAAAACTATCCCGTCGGAAATTAGACTAAATCTTACAATCAGCAAATTATCTCTCACTGGTTCTCCACTTACAAATATTTCTCTGGAAATATATCAAGCCTCTCTGTAATAAAGCAACAACTATAAGTTGAAGCTTATGAAGCTTTATTTGACTAATCCTGCTTTAGCTCTGAAAATGGTTTAGTTGTTTTTGACGTATAGTTAAAAGCGAGAGTGGGGATGAGATGTACTTATTTTCTTACCACACTCTCTAAACTTCAGGTCAAGCTCCATTCGTTACGTTATTTTGCTTCCAGTGATTCGTAAGATTTATTGAGTTTTACTTCCGTCCGGACACCAAAAAGAAAAGTCTAGATCAGATAATAAAGTTATTTGCAAATCTCAAAAAAAAAAAAAAAAAAAAGAGGAGGCGACGACGCGTAAAAAATTAATAAACAAACATTTTTTTTTTCATCTCAGAATCTAAAAATAAAAAAAAAACAATTTTAATGTTTGATTACAGCTTTAATTTAAAACCGTACTAACCTGAGTTGTCTAATTATCGATAGGTTTAAACCAAAAAGAAAAGAAAAGAAAAGAAAAGAAAGAAATCGATTGTAAATGGCGGAAGAATCATTAAAATATGATGACATTGTTTCACGGTGAGCGCTTCCGAGGATGGAAAATGGCAGCCATATTAGATGCTTGTTCTATTCCTTTCAAAAAGGAGGGATATTCATTATTAATTCGCCATCTGATTGTTGCTTTCTTTCGCCATGACTCTAGAATATGACAAAAAAAAGACGTACCAAGATTCATTTAGACGACACTTGAGACACTAGATGAATGTTTTTCGACGGAAAAGTGTCAGATTCGAGTTCAGCTCGCAGTTCTGCGTAATCTCTTCTTTGTTTCAAACTGTTTCCGCGACAGCCGGAGAGTCGCGACGTAGTGCAATGGCGAGCAAGCATGTCTCGCTAGAACAATGACGTCAGCGTATTACGTTGTGACGTAATGGATATCAGCTCGGAGTGAGAACTCGAAGATCCGAGTTCGAAGTTCGTCAGATTCACTTGCGTCGTTATGACTCGTCTCTTTTAAGCGTGGGTTAAATCCATCGCTTCTTTTTATGGATTGAATCCATCTCTTCTCTTTATGGGTTAAATAGCAGAACAGACTGGTTTCTTTAGCCTTGGATGGCAACCCGTTTACCGCAGTAAAAAATAACAAAGGAAAAGTATGAATCCTATTCTTCTCTCCCCAGTTATGATTAAATAACAGGACAGACCGGCTTATATAGCCTTGGATGGTAACTGGGCTACTGCAGAAAGAAATGACAACCCACTGCGGGTAAAAAAAAATTTGCCTCGTCAGTCATCTATCGAAAATTACATAATCACCCAACCGTGTATCACGTATGGCTCTTAACTGACCGAGTACGTTCGATCCTCACAGGGTGGCCTATATTATCGGCCTTGTGCCGCATCTAAGCTACGCTTAGCTATCAATAGAAGAGCATAGTTAATCTTCTAGTTTTATGTACCGTGTCCCTTCAGGACGTTAGCGATAACGGCTCTCCACAACTTCCCGTCCTTTGTAGCAATAAATTTTGTCTTTTTATAGCTTTCTCTTAAACCTTGCTCCGCCATTCATTTTCTCGGGGTGGCGAGGTAGGTTATGTGTCGTTTTCCTTTGTCCCTCTTACCTTGTCCTGTGAGTATCAAGCTTTCCAAGCCTTCTTTCTTCATTATGAGCCTTATAAATTTCAGGTATCTCTTCCTGGTGTTAAGTATAAGTATCCTTTTTGTCTGCATTTTCTCTAAAACTTCGTCGTTGCTCAGTCAACGGTATTCCCAGCATCCTTCTGTAAAATCAAATTTATGTCGCCTCAGCTGACTTTTTCACCTATGCCACCATTGTCCAGCAATTACTGCCATATAGGAAAACTGATATTACATAACGGTCCATTATTCTTCACTTTTAACTAATTTTTTCTGTTTCTTAATACTTTATTTGGCTTTGCGAAGGCATCTTTCGCTATCTCATTGTGCTTTAGAATGTCAGTGTCGCACTTACCGTCTTCTGTTATAACACTTCCCATATATTTAAATTGTTGTATTTTTTTGGATTTTGGTCCCACCAATTTGAGATATTAGTAAGAAACGTTAAAAACTTCTTTCTTTCTTTCTTCTTTCTTTCTTTCTTTCTTTCTTTCTTTCTTTCTTTTATACGTTCATTCATTTCTCACTGAAACCATCTAGTGTCTTTCCCCGCTTTCTAAGCGACGTAACGGAAGAGTCCATTATTTATGTGGAATTTATAGGAAGCGTTAAACTCTTCTGCCTTCATTCATTTATTCTTTCTTTCTTTATTTCTTACTTTCTTTCTTTCTTTCTTTCTTTCTTTATTTATTATTGAAACGAAGTAGTGTCTTCCCCCCCTCTTTGCAGGCGATCAAAAAAGAACACACCATTCTTTATAAGGTATTGGAATGAAACTTTCAACATTTCTTTCTTTTTTTCTCTTTCTTTCTTTCTCTTCGTTCTCTTTCTTTCTTTCTTTCTTTCTTTCTTTCTTTTATACGTTCATTCATTTCTCACTGAAACCATCTAGTGTCTTTCCCCGCTTTCTAAGCGACGTAACGGAAGAGTCCATTATTTATGTGGAATTTATAGGAAGCGTTAAACTCTTCTTCCTTCATTCATTCTTTCTTTCTTTATTTCTTACTTTTTCTTTTTCTTTCTTTATTTATTTTCTTTCTTTTCTTTATTTATTTATTTATTAACTTTGAAACTTTCTTTAGTTTCTTTTCTTTCTCCCTTCTTTCTTTCAGGCGATCAAAAAAAAAGAACACGAAACCATCATTCTTTATAAGGTATTGGAAGGAAATTTTAGGAAACATTTCTTCCTTTTCATTTTTCTTTCTTTCTTTCTTTCTTTCTTTCTTTCTTTCTTTCTTTATTTATTTTTTATTTTCTAAGTAGTTTCTTTTCCTTTATCCATTCTTTTCTTTCTTTCTTTCTTCCTTTCTTTTTCTTCTTTCTTTCTTTCTTTCTTTCTTTCTTTCCTTCCTTCCTTCCTTCCTTTCCTTTATCCTTCCTTTCTTTCTTTCTTTTCTTTCCTTTCTTTTCTTCCTTTTCTTTTCCTTTTCTTTTCTTTCTTTCTTC
>CAHIKZ030000095.1:827500-872500 GCA_903632075.3 Acanthosepion pharaonis
ACACACATATATATATATATATATATATATATATATATATATATATTATTGAACTTATAGCATATAGATGAACCACGGGTTTTAAAAAAAAGGAAAACGTGAGATCTTTTCTCGGTCTTCACTCAGAAATGGAAGCGACACAAGGGAATCAACGAAGAACAGACACAAGACGATGGATTTCAAAATATAACATTTATTTATAAATATATATAAAGAAATAAAGAAAGAAGAAAAAAAACATTCATTTAACAAAGGGGTAGGGGATCATTAAAGAATAGAAGGCGCGAGCGAATACATACATATATGAAAACAGATCAAGCCAAACGAATCAACTTATCTTGCAGTCGGGTTGATATCTTCACATAAAGTTTTGATTCGTCGAAGCGTGAGTTCTGATGATAAAACAATATCTTAGCCGGCCGACAATGTTCCTGGATTCCTTTTCTTTTCACAAGTGTTCGAGGGTCCACAGCATTTCATACAGGCGTTTGGTTGGGTCGATCAGTTCCGTAGCAGTCCTTTCACCACTAGTCGACAGACTTTGCTGTCTTCCTCATCTCAGTGGGCGGTCTGACGATTTTTGCCCAGCGACGTTCAACTGCCGCTGGTCAGAGGGAAAACTGAAAAATCCTTTTTTGGTTTTCGCTGTCCCCAAAGACAGTCACGTGGGTTCCCTTCGTCCTTGATCGGGTACGCAGGAGGATAGGGCGCAAAATCACGCAGTGTTTGTGTGATGGCCAAAAGTTCAACACATGCTCAGTACGTTCCGATCACGTGAATCGCAGCAGGAGACCCTGATGGTGCTTGGAATTCACTTATGGTCAGCCGCCTGATAGCTGCGAAATCTTGGAACCAGGTCATTCTCGCGTCGGGTCACTTCGAAGTTCACGGGCCCTTGGCTTGTGGGTGGAAGAGAGGATAAGGAGAGAAAGAATTTTGGAAAAGAAAAGGAGGATATGGCTGATCATAGAATATATTCGCTCGCGAGTCGGAAGCATTGGATTAAATTTCTATTTTTATTTATTTATTTTTCTTTTATATCTAACTAATTTTCTCTTTATTTAAGATTTTGCTTTGGGGTGCTTTTTAGCCTAACGCCTATATGGTTAATGAAATCGTGGCTACGTGACAATATATATATATATATATATATATATAACCTATTTTTTTCTTTATTGGTATCACGACTCTGAGTGTCATAATCTCACGTGATTACAATATTCCACATGATAACCACGTGGGATATTATAGCTAAAAACAAATCTTACAATGAGAAAGGCAATGGATGTAATTTATGCCTTGTAGAAAAATTAAAACACTTAAAAAGTTATTAAACAAGAGAAATGAATTGATGATCACATATAGGCCTAAAATTCAATACCTGTTGAAATAGCACTCCTTGTGGATCAGTTTTAATATTTTTATTATTAGGATTCACTTGGATTATTTACCCACAGATTCTTACTTATATATATATATATATTTATATATATATTTGCGTTATCAGCACTTTCAATTAATCTTGCTCGTTCTACACAAGTCTTCACCACTCTAAGCAAATAGTGGATAGTCTGCAGTTCAGTTCTGTGTTCCTTCTTTGCTATTCCACCTGAGCAACAAGTCCACTGGCAAGAGAGTTAAGGTGACGTGGACAGGTACAGGAATAAAAACTGAACAGAAAGACACTCATTTGTCGAAAACGACGGGAGAGTCCATCATATATATATATATATATATATATATATATATATATATAATAAAAAGGCTTAAACACTATTATTCCATGGTCATAATTTATTCCATTGGAATCGTAAATACGATCCAATAAATTTTGACCATGGAATATTAGTGTTTAAGTCTTTTTATTATATCCTTACTCTGTCTTGGGCATTGAGTTCTACCTGGATTCTATCCTCTTGGAATAATTTTTTTATACAAATATATATGTGCATGTATGTATGTATGTATATATATTTTGCATATGTATGTATATATTTACCAATATTATCTATCTATCTATCTATCTATCTATCTATCTATCTCTCTCTATATATATATATATATATATATATATATATATATATATAAATAGTTTTAAAATCTAGGAAACCATTGATTTTAATATTAAAAAGTCTCTAGAGCCCCTTTCAGCCAACATCTCATCAGGAGACAATCGTTGGATTAGCGAAATGAATAATAGCGATATTGAAGAGCAAAAAAGAGGAAACACTAAAATAACGAACAAGTATATATACTTGTAACGAGGAAAGGTTATCGTGTAAATAAAAGCGAGGACAGTTAAAATAAAATATCCCCCAACAGATTTAGAGACCTTATAAATTCTTTCTGCCGGCAGAGAAAGGTTTTTCTAAATCCTATACAGACCGATTCAAAATCTTCAAATGATTATAGGAATCGGCTGTATGTTAATTCTAAACCACTCTTTTTATACAATAGATAGAATAAGCTATATTCTCAACTAAATGTTGGCAATCGGCCGATTCCATATTCATGGAGAATATATATTCTATCTATCTTAAAAAGAGTGGTTTGGAAGGAACGTGCTGATTAATTCATTTAGAAGATTTTGAAACGGTCTGTATAGGATTTAGAAAGTTGGTTTGCCGGCAGAAAGTTTCCCATCTAAATTGCTTTCAAAAACGGATATTTTATTCAAACTGTAGGTCTATTTATTTTTAAACGATAATGTATTCCCCGTTACATCAAATTATACTTGTTCGTTCAAAATTTTTGCCAGTGTGTTATTTTTTTGCTATTCTTCAACCTCGCATTTATTCATTTGCTAATCCAACGATTGTCTCCTGATGAGATGTTGGCTGAAAGGGCTCTAGAGACTTTTAATATTAAAATCAATGGTTTCCTAGTTTTTAAAACTATTTATAAATTTTGTACCTCCAAACATTTGTTTATATATATATATATATATATATATATATATATATATATATAGGGTGTCCCAAAATAATGTATACACTCTTTAAATATTAATAGTTAATAATACATTACCGTGATGTGAGAACTTATATGGATGAAAATATGCAAAACAGATGGATTGGAAGAAGAGGGACAATTGAATACCCCTCTAAATCACCAGATTTGACACCCTTGGATTTCTTTTTCTGGGGGTTTCTAAAAGACAAAGTTTACACCAGGAAACCTGAAACAATTGCTGAAATGAAAGTAGCAATTGAAGAAGAATGTGCTCAAAATACCAGAGGAAATGATACTGGACATTTGTAGGTCTATTTCTTCAAGATATGAAAAGTGTATTGAACAGAACGGCAACCAGTTTGAGCACTTGATGTGAACTCATCATTATATGAACATTCTAAGCCATTGACCCAAATAGCTTTTATCTTATTAAAGTTAATTTTCTATGTTTTTTGTATATTTTACTCTCAAATCCTTTAAATGTGTCTTCTTTCTCTTGTATTAATCTTATTCACAAGTCAAAATACATAAATCAAATAAGTTATAACGATTCAAAGAGTGTATATATTATGTTGGGATACCCTGTATATATCACTACAGGGTGATTGAAAGGTAACTCCTTATTTTATATATGAATAGTCATCCAGGGGCCCTGACTTAACACCCTGTGATTTTTTTCTTTGGGGTTAAAAGATTAAGTCTGCGATATCAAACCAAGAGAGAACCAAGTGAATGTAGACGATGTCTATTCTCTCGAAAAAGCGGATCATCATGAACTTCCAGGTGGACTTGATTTGACTGGCCTTCTTCGGGTCTTCGTGAGTCACGATTCTTCCATTGGGGCCTCTGTTTCTTGGTGTCTGTATCATTGTGCGCGTGCGCGGGTGTGAGAGAGAGAAAGAGAGAGAGAGAGAGTGTATGTACGCGTGGGTATGTTTAAGGTCTATTTAAGCAGAATTCCTTTAAACAATCAGTAATTGAACCGACAAATTTGTTGAATAATTGATTTTTTTTACGGTTTATCAACACTTTGTCGGTTATTTAAAGCCGAAATATATTTCACATTGTAAAAATAATTCTGTGTTTTATGTCTTATCAACCTATTTAGGTTATTTAAAACCGAAATATATTTTGGATTGTAATAATAATTCTCTTTTCTTTTTTATGTCTTATCAACCCTTTTTAGGTTATTTAAAACCGGAATATATTTTGAATTTTAAGAAGAATTCTATTTTTTTATGTCTTATTCCACTTTTTAGGTTATTTAAAGCCGAAATATATTTTGGATTGTAATAATAATTCTCTTTTCTTTTTTATGTCTTATCAACCCTTTTTAGGTTATTTAAAGCCGGAACATATTTTGGGATTGTAAGAATAAGTTTTTCTTTTTGCGAGTGAATATGGCATTTACATTTCTTTTTTTTTTTTTTTTACTAACAATGATTTTTCCAGATACAAGTCCTACTATTTAATCCATAGCTGGAGGAGAAAGAAATGTATTCATATCTATCTATCTATCTATCTATCTATCTATCTAAGTCTGTTTATATCTAACTATTTATCTATCTATATATATATATATATATATATATATATACATATCATCATCATCATCATCTCATCATCTTGCGGCCTCATCCGAGAACACCTCTCCAGTATTGCTTATCTGTCATAGCACCTAAATAATCTTCCTTAGGGATCAATGTGTCTCGTTTTATCCTAAAATCTTCAATACTTTGATTGGTGTAGTTCATAATCTTGTCAATAGCTGAATTCTTGATGCTTCGCTAGGGCTATTAAGGATATATATATATATATATATATATATATATATATATTAAAACATTTTTATGTTTATACATTCCTTTTATAGATACAAACATTTAAGTAAATGATCTGTTTATAATAAACAGTATTAAACAACATTTACCGGCCTGAATGTCCGAGAAATTTTCACAGGCCGGTAAATGTTGTTTAATACTGATATTATAAACAGAGCATTTACTTAAATATTTGTATCTATAAAAAGAATGTACAAACATAAAATGTCTTAAAATAATTATCGGACTTTGTCCATTTCATAATATATATATATATATATATATATATATATATATATATATATATATATATATTTTTGTATGTGTGTGTATATATATATATATATATATATATATATATATATATATGTGTGTGTGTGTGTGTGTGTATATATATATATATATATATATATATATATATATATATATATAAGTAATCAAAAATGTATAATCCCAAGGAGGATGAAATCCGGAGAGCTCAATATTAAATCAGAGCGATTAATTTAATGAAAACAGACAACGTTAACGGTTCATTGGTTATAATTTATTTCCCCAGGGAATTTCTTTTTACCTGGCTCATCAGACCACTTGTGTGTGTGTGTGTGTGTGTGTGTGTGTGTGTGTGTGTGTGTGTGTGTGTGTGTGTGTGTGTGTGTTTTATAAAATATACTTTTAAGGTATGCTATATGTATCAGTTAATGGATCCAGTATCAGATCATCATATTCATTATCCAGAACTAAATATTATCAATACTACAGACTTTTTTTATTTTCGATATCGGAGTAAACTCTTTGGCTTCGAGACTGAAAACCCTTCTTTTTTTTTCTTCTTTTTTTTTTTCCGGAAGGGCGCGGAGGTTTTTCTTTTTCAGATGTCCTTTTTTCTATTAGCTATTCGATTTCTACTAAGCAACGTCTCGACTCGTTCCTCTTCTGACTGACTAATTTTGATCGTATCGTTGAACAAAAGCCGATTATGAGGCACACTCGTCACTAATGGTTTCAAACAGGACGACAGAGACGGCATTTGTCAAATCGCTAAATTGCTGACCACCACCAGACCAAACAGGTATTTAGAAAGAATTAAAAGGTATTTTCTAAGTGAAGAGGAAACAATGGCGGGCCAACAAAAAGAAATCTTCCATCGGAAGAAAGGAAGGAATTTATTAGACTCGGAACGAAGATTGTTGAGATTTAAGTTGAGAAGTCAAAGAGAAAAGACATTAGACATCAAACGAAAGATAAGCTGATTGTAGTGATTAAGCATATCAATAGCACACACACACACACACACACACACACACACACACACACACACACACATATATATATATATATATGTCTCTCTCTCTCTCTCTCTCTGTTTAGGCAGCATATCTTCATTCAAACATGTTTCATTGAATAATATAGACATATTGTGCATTTATTTTTATACTGATCCTTATGATAGATAGATAGATCACAGACTTATAGAGATACTTATCATAAATAAATAGATCATAGATATATACATTCTTTATTTTTATACTGATCCTTATCATAGATAGATAGATCACAGACCTATACAGAAACTTATCATAGATAAATAGATCATAGATATATACATTGTCTTTATTTTTATACTGATCCTTATGATAGATAGATAGATCACAGACCTATACAGATACTTATCATAAATAAATAGATCATAGATATATACATTGTCTTTATTTTTATACTGATCCTTATGATAGATAGATCATAGATATAGACATTGTCTTTATTTTTATATTGATTCTTATAGAGAGATTATAGATCTATACTGATCCTTATCATAGATAAATAGACCATATATATATACATTGTCTTTATTTTTATACTAATCCTTATCATAGATAGATATATAGATCATGGATCTATACTGATCCTTTTGATAGACAGATCATAGATATAGACATATTGTGTTTTTATTTTTATACTGTATAGTATAGGATTGGTGTATACGGAATAAATTCCAATAACAAAAACATACTCTTCTTAAAAGAGTGCTCAATACACAGTAGAGCAAATATAATTATTTATTCGAAAATTATAACATAAATAAGTTATAAAATCACTACAAGAATAGCCATTTTGTTTCAACACTTCTGGTGTCTTATCAAGTGATGGTGTTGAATGTATAATAAAGGGTTTTTAAAAGTTTCAAATCAATCAAAAACCCCTCGCTAGGGGAAACGCTGTTACATAAGCTGCAATGACAAATCAAAAATCAAAAATGACAAATCAAATCTAAAATAGAATTTATTCTAACTAATAAATATTAAATTATACGATAAAATTTGTAATTAAAAATTACCCATTTTAAAATTTAAATTAAATCTATATTAAGGTTAAAATTATAAAATTACTGAGGAAAAAAGAAAAAATACATGTTATTCTATTTATTTTGTTTTATTGAAATTAAGTTGGAATAAACGTTAAGATCAAATGTTACTCTGAACTTCATGACAACATAGATTCATTTGAATCATAAACAGAGGCAGGGGAGGATGACATCTTGCAAAAGACAATACATACATAATCAGATTATAATACATAAGCACGCAGACGTATTTAGATATATACACACACAAAAAATTTTTACAAATTATTTCTATCGCAAATACAAATAAAGTTATAATTTTTTCATTGCACACGAACTTTATGGACACCTGTATATAAATAATTTGTAAAAAAAGATTAGAAATAAATAAATCTATATTTTTTAAGGTTTTATTGAAATTTTATTTAAGTTTCCACATGTCTTCCATCGTTAGCAATACAAAGGGTAATACGATTTTGCAGTTCACGAAAAATATTTGCCAACTGATTTACAGTAATGCCTGAAATCACGTTAGTTATTTCAGCTCTACTTAAAACTAGGTATATTAAACTTTATAACGTTTTTTTTACAGATTATTTCTATAGCAAATACAAATAAAGTTATATTTTTAAAGTGCACACGAATTTTATGGACACCCTTTATAAACATATATTGGTAAATATAACAGACAATGAATGCCTATTATGCTTGATCGTGAGCCGTTCTAGAGTCAGTATATTTGCTTTAATTTCCGGTGAAAATAAAGACAAAAATTGTCCAACATTTGGATATTTTTTAAGTTGGCTTTGATCTAAGCTTTCGACTCACATGAGACATCTTCAGAGTGGTTATACGGACATTTAAACAAAGACATTCACCATCAAAGATGATATTCTGTTAGGTTGACATAGAAGATTGCTCTGTGACGATAACGGTCGCGGAATAGCAGACGCAGGTCGTAAATAAATGATGCGGTTCTATAACGTCCTACCACGCGAGAAACCGAAGTATTAACAACAGAATCATATGTCTAGAGGCAAATTAATATGTTGTGACTAGTTAGAAATATAACTGTGTTGAGTGTGATTTGCTTTGTTTTATTTTTTATATATATATATATATATATATATATATATATATATATATATATATATATAGCATAATGAGAAGCCACGTATACTTTCTTAATATGTATATATAGAAAAAGTTTCAAATTAAAAAATAATAATGTTTTATTTTATGAAAGTATTTATTTATTTATATATATATTTGATATTTCAAATTGTCCTCAATTTTTCATCAGAAATAACTGTTTTGTTACAAATAAATTAAAATTACTGTTTGTTAGCAAAACACGCAGAAAAGCGTGGAACGTCACTGTTAAATATACATAAACTAAATCTAACTGTCATAAATATTTTTTAAATGTTTTTAAAAATTTTTTACGCGGACGTAAAATATTTTTTTTCAAAAACCTAATTTAATTCAACCTAGTTTATGTGTTATAATTTTTATGGAACGTATGTTCGGATATTCTAACTGAAAATCTAAACTAACAAACAGTAATTAAATATTTAAAAAATTTTTTTTTTTTTACTATATCTAAAAAAAAAATTACATTAACTATTGAAACATTTATATTTTTTGATTTAAACTTTTTCTATATATATATATAGGAAGGGGTCCTATTCAATAATATAGTTTATGTGTATTTAATTTAAACACGATTAAAATCCGAAAAAAACATTCGCAGAAATCATAGCAAATTTTAAAAAGTCAACAAAAACATATTGGAATAAAAAAAATCAAAGCCAACAAACATAAGGGTAACTTAAAACTCCCAAAATAATCGGTAATTACAAAACCAGGTGCTATGTACAGAACTATAAAATGCAAAGTCTAACTTAATTTCCCATATAGTACCAAAAAATTTTTACCAATTAACCAAAATCATTAATCAACTCATTATATTATATTTACCTAGTATATATATATATACTACTAAATCAACTCGTGAACTAATCCAAATCTTAAAAACACTAAAACCTAATAATGAAACCTTAGCTTCAATTGATGTTGAAAATTTATTTACTAATGGCTGTTAGAGAAACGGTACCTTCTTTGATAAATTTCATCTCAACATCATTAAACCGGCTGAACAACTAGAAAGCATCAGTATATAAATAAGTGGACGCAATCTATATTATTCAATGAAACACAAATATATATATATATATATATATATATATATATATATATATATATATATATATATTATTTATGAATAAAAATGACAATAGGAAAACGATTTATAATGTGGACTTTTCAAAGCAAATTACGAAAATGAAATCTATGAAAATGAACAAGAAAAAACAGAATCGCAACTGGAATCATAGCAAATTTTAAAAATTCAAAAAAAATTACTAACCAACTGAAATTAAAAATTAATCTGTGTTGATGTATTCAACCATTTTTTTTCGATTTTAAAACTGTTGTGTATTTGTTTTAAGAAAATTTTCTCCAAAATGAAATAGGGATTACAAAGCCCAGGATAAATTACAGAACTGGATAAAAATGCTTCAGTGAGTTATTTTCTTTTTTCTGAGTCCCATCATTTACCAAATCCTTGGTTCTATTTTACCAATTATTGCATTAAAATGTTTTAATCAACTCTTCATTGCTCATAAATATTTGAAAATGCTACACTCATAGAAAATATACTACTAAATCAACTCGTGAACTAGAAAAATCCAAATATTAAAAACTTTTCCCTAAAACTTTCTTAACAAAATTAATGAAACCTTAGATTCATAAAATTGAAAATGTTGAATACATCAACACAGATATTACTAATATTCTGTTACGTGAAATCTCGACGTCATTTTTCATTTAAAAAATATGAAAATTTCGTTTCTCAACATTCATTAAATTCTGTTTTTGTTTTATTAGTTACTTGTTCAAATTTCATATTTTGTATATAAATCCAATTGGACGAAACGCGTAGCAATTATTCAATTTTCCACATTGTCATTTTTTATTCATAAATATTATATATATAAATATATATATATATATATATATATATATATATATGAAAAATATATAGAAAAATAGGAAAGAAACTCGTTAGGTAAATAATCCAAAGTTCTTTAGTATTTTGTTATTATTTTTAAAAATAGTGCTCGATACAAAAGTAGAGCATAAATATAATTATTTATTTAAAAATATGATTCAAACACGCTACATAAGAGTTATCATGTTTCAAAACAAGAGCAGAAAACTTCAATATAATTATTTGAATTAAATTGAATTAAAGTAAGCTCTGTTCCATCTTCAAGCGAAATTTTGGGGGGAATAACTTATTTCTGAAATGTACGTGTTTTAATAGCATATTCATTATTGAAATCAAAATTTCTATGGTAACGGCTAGAGAAATTGTTTAAATAAAAAGTGGTGTATAGTGTTAATAATTTGTATCAGTATAGAGTTACATTCACAGATATCAAGTCAGGGTAAGGTTGGGGTGTCTAAATTTAAAACGGAAGATGATTTCATATTGAATAATTAGCATAAAAACAAACAAACAATAAAATAATTTTAAAAATCCTTAGTCCTAATAAATAGTTTAAATGCCCTACAAAAAAAAGATAACCTTTTATGAAGTCGTCAAAAAACAAATGTTACGGCAGTTTTTATATACACAAAACCCTTTCAAAAAAAAAAAAAAATAAATAAATCTCCATAGACGCGTAAACCACACTAGGCGAATATATATATTCAAAATTATAGCATATGCATGTCATAATATCACTAAAAAAATTGCAATTTTGTTTCAACACTACTAATATCTTATCAAGTGATGGTGTTGATTGCAATCATCACTTGATAAGGTGCCGCACGCCGGGATTGATCCCTCCAGTCCGATAACATCAGTAAGTATTTTAACTGTTAAATAAAAAATACTTTGTTGCATGTATGTATTTATATAATTTTTTCATTTTTTCAAAACACGGTCAAGATATTGTGTCCATGTTCATAGTTGATATTATTGAGTGTTGTAATAGTTTTGTTTTTATTAATAAGGCTTCCATTATTTTTAGCCTTTTTTCACATGTATACGATCCTATATTTGTATTATCAACAAGTATGTTGGGTATAGGGTCCGGTAGGTCTCCATAAATATTTTAATGAGATCTAATTGAGCTATGGTCAGAAAGGTATAGAGTGAGTCTGCATGTCAAGCATGTTGTAGTGTGGCTTATATAATTATTTACGAATTTTGATTGATCAGGAATAAATTAAAAATTCGTAAATAATATTTGCCCTATTTAATTTTGTTCTAAGAGGTGAAATATTTTTTAACGATAAAGTTAGATGTTTTACATTTTTTGTGATAAATAATTGATGTAATTTCATTTTGCTATTGTCAACTGATGTTGTTCATTTTTTTTTTATAAGGTTTCTTATTCTACTTAGTCTTGTTTCTTATTTAAAAGCTAAAATATTAATATATTATAAATAGTTAAAATATTTCATCCTTGGGACTGTTAAAATGTATAGCCGAAAGAGCTCGGAAAAAGAACATTCAGACAGTTTTTATATAATTTGTCATCTGAAAAGAAAAAAAAAATTGGAGATCGCATGAGAAATTGTATAAAAATCTTAATTAAAACACCTTGTCTATCGTATTCAATGAAATATGCACACACACACACACACACACACACATATATATATATATATATATATATATATATATATATATATATATATGCACAATAATATCCGTGAATATGAACAGATTATGCTAAAAATAAGCAGCTATAATGTTTATAATTTATTTAATCAGACATGCCTAAAAGAGAATTTGCTGCCTAAATACACAAATATATATATATATATATACACAGACACACACAGACACACACACAAACATATATATATATATATATATATATATATATATATATATATATATATATATATATATATATATATATCATATGTCCCGTAAAGGGATATATTTGAACGAAGTAGCTAAGTGTTTTTGGCTAATATAACCAAGTAGAATATGGTAGCAGTAATCGACTGGTACGCGTCGTAGTCGCAGGTAAGAAGTGTAGATCAATGGCGTAGTCCAATGGGCGTCGTCATAGACTTAAACTCTGTCGTACCTACACGTCCGTCTGTATTTATGACGGACACCAGTCACTCATATTCCACTGAGGGGGAACACAGGTGTATACATATTCCATTATATCAATATATATATATATAGGGTGCGATAGATGAAGTGTCATCTAAATTATGCAAAAATGAAAATAACACTCATATCTCATTTTAAGAGATATATTTACCAAAATTACACAAAAATATCTTGGAATACTAAAGAGTAAATTTATTCAAAAAAAAAAAACTATTTGCTTCATCTACAGCCTACAGACGAAATCGGAATCTCCTGCAACTTTTCTGGACGGTCTCCTTGTTTAAGTTGGTAAATGTTGCTATAACCCTTGCATTCAGTTCATCTTTGGTTTTACAAGGAGTTTGTTGATCTCTCGTTTAACATGCCCCCCTCATATAATAATCAAGGGGGTTGCAGTCTGGGGAGTTAGGTGTTTCAGATGTAAAGCGTGATGTGGTTGCAGATATTGTCTGACAGCCATGACTGGGTTCATCTGTTTGTGTGACATGGTGCAGAATCCTGTTGCCAGACATACGGTCTTCTAGCAGCCACCATTTACACCCAGGAAAGTACTACTTCTTCAGGGTACTTAATGTAAGCCTCTGTGTAGGTTTTAAATATTTTGTAATAAATACAAATTTTCTTGTAAACTTATTATATACAATAATGGATTATATGCAGTACAGGTGAACAATTTAACTAGAAAATGTTTTAGAATAATTACAGTGTATGTAAATAGAATTTAAAGACATGAGAAACAAAGAAAAGAATGTTGGTATGTCATGTAACATCAATCCTCCATTGTTGCAGTGAATGCTGAACAGTTTACTCACACATGCTGGACAAAAAGGAAACACATGAAAAGGAAATTTGAAACTATGTAATTTCCTCCAAAGATGAAGAGGGACTTGAAGATGAAAGAGAAACAAAGAAAAGAGTGCTGAATTGCTATGTAATATCAATCCTCCTATATGGCAGTGAATGCTGGACAATTTCCTCACAGATGAAGAGGAGACTTGAAGCAAGAGAAACAAAAGAAAAGATTGCTGAACTGCTATGTAATATCAATCATCCTATATGGCAGTGAATGCTGGACAATTTCCTCACATATGAAGAGGAGACTTGAAGCAAGAGAAACAAAGAAAAGAGTGCTGAACTGCTATGTAATATCAATCCTTCTATATGGCAGAGAATGCTGGACAATTTCCTCACAGATGAAGAGGAGACTTGAAGCAAGAGAAACAAAGAAAAGAGTCCTGAACTGCTATGTAATATCAATCCTCCTATATGGCAGTGAATGCTGGACAATTTCCTCACAGATGAAGAGGAGACTTGAAGCAAGAGAAACAAAGAAAAGAGTGCTGAACTGCTATGTAATATCAATCCTCCTATATGGCAGTGAATGCTGGACAATTTCCTCACAGATGAAGAGGAGACTTGAAGCAAGAGAAACAAAGAAAAGAGTGCTGAACTGCTATGTAATATCAATCCTCCTATATGGCAGTGAATGCTGGACAATTTCCTCACAGATGAAGAGGAGACTTGAAGAAAGAGAAACAAAGAAAAGAGTGCTGAACTGCTATGTAATATCAATCCTCCTATATGGCAGTGAATGCTGGACAATTTCCTCACAGATGAAGAGGAGACTTGAAAGCAAGAGAAACAAAGAAAAGAGTGCTGAACTGCTATGTAATATCAATCCTCCTATATGGCAGTGAATGCTGGACAATTTCCTCACAGATGAAGAGGAGACTTGAAGCAAGAGAAACAAAAGAAAAGAGTGCTGAACTGCTAGTAATATCAATCCACCTATATGGCAGTGAATGCTGGACAATTTCCTCACAGATGAAGAGGAGACTTGAAGCAATAGAGAGACTGGTATTTAATATCATTCCATCTTAAACAAATCAACAATGTTTTGCGGCAATTTATAACATCAACTCGTTTTTTTTTGTTCAAAATTTGAATAATTCGAAGACACTGAACTTTAGCAATAAAAACCAATTAATTCTATATATTTTTTTCGAGAGATAGCCTGAGCGAAACAAGTTCACAGATTTGGACGAGGAAAATTACGACTGGTGTCAAAATCCTCGAACAACTTTCATCTCTTAATCGTTAATTGTGCTTAGGTTAATTTCTGACATATATAAATATAGGTAGAGAAAAGTAAATGTTCATAAGATAGCTAGGGTTACAAAGCATTTGTCCGGGGTCCTTCTAGCAGTCTCTCCTACCATTTGGTGGGGTTTGGGTGTAATACGCACAGACACTGAGTATAGGAACCAATGTGTCAACGTAATGTGTGTGTACGCCTCCAAAATATAATCAAACATACACAAAATGTCGAGTCTATGTGAACGTGTGGGCTCTTTGTGTTATTTTGTAGAAATTACAATTTCCGTTTGCGACTGTGATAAAACATGCGAAATCATTTTTATCATTTCTTTCACGTTATTACATTTTAATAACATTCGTGCTAATTTTGAGAAGAATGAATTGAAAAAGATTGTATATACATTAAACTGGTTTATTTTTCTATAAATCTATATAAGTGACTGCATTAATTTCATGTATATAATTAGATTTTTACCCGACAAATAAATAAAATTGTTAAATTTGATAAATTAACAGATCGTCCTTGAAACTTTGCCTATTGTAGTCACCAGAGGGCGTGTCATTGGCTGGCTATATAGCCACCATCATTCACGACAAGGTGGTCGGTGTCTTTCTTGGGTTATTCGTATTTCTATTGTGTCTGGAGAAGGAAGGACTGGCTTTCAGTTTTATGACAGAATAGGTTGTTGGCAGAAAGAGGAACAACTCAAAAAGCCAAGTACGATATAGAAATGCCAAAATCAAACAAATATAGAAATTTAAATATCTGGTAAATGTTTTAATGGAGAATGTAAAATGAGGAAAAAAAATTGAATGATACTCATTGTAAATATGAGGAAAAGATATATTAGAAACAGTGAATGCTGGATAATTTATAAAGTCTTCAGATGTAAAACTGGAGAATTGAAAAAGGGGAGAAACAAAGAAAAAAAGAAAATTTGCTAAACTGCTAAATGTAATATAAAGTCTTCAAGAGAAATATGGCAGTGAATGCTGGATATTTTCCTCACAGATGAAGAGGAGACTTGAAGCAAGAGAAACAAAAGAAAAGAGTGCTGAACTGCTATGTAATATCAATCCTCCTATATGGCAGTGAATGCTGGACAATTTCCTCACAGATGAAGAGGAGACTTGAAGCAAGAGAAACAAAGAAAAGAGTGCTGAACTGCTATGTAATATCAATCCTCCTATATGGCAGTGAATGCTGGACAATTTCCTCACAGATGAAGAGGAGACTTAAAGCAAGAGAAACAAAGAAAAGAGTGCTGAACTGCTATGTAATATCAATCCTCCTATATGGCAGTGAATGCTGGACAATTTCCTCACAGATGAAGAGGAGACTTGAAGCAAGAGAAACAAAGAAAAAAGTGCTGACCTGCTATGTAATATCAATCCTCTTATATGGCAGTGAATGCTGGACAATTTCCTCACAGATGCAAAGAGGAAAAGAGTGCTTGTAATATCAATCCTCCTATATGGCAGTGAATGCTGGACAATTTCCTCACAGATGAAACAATGAAAAGAAAAGATTACTGAACTGCTATGTAATATCAATCCTCCTATATGGCAGTGAATGCTGGACAATTTCCTCACAGATGAAGAGGAGACTTGAAGCAAGAGAAACAAAGAAAAGAGTGCTGAACTGTTATGTAATATCAATCCTCCTATATGGCAGTGAATTCTGGAGAATTTCCTCACAGATGACGAGGAGACTTGGAAACAAAGAAAAATTGAACCAAGGGTAATATCACAGATGAAGAGAATCTCACAGATGAAGAAGTGACGGAAACAAAGAAAATATTGCTGAACTGTTTTCGCTACGTTATTTCACTGTTGTAGTCAACACCTGCTCGCATCCGAGCATCGTTATCGTCATTCTCACTAACTTCCGTATCCTTTTTTCCCTCTGGTGTCTGTGACGGTTGTCGCAGTGAAGGCCCAGTCTACACCTGAAGAATCGTAAACAGGAGTCAGTCCGGAGTGCAGGTGGTGGACATGTCTAGGCGAGACGGGCGCTCCTGGCTGCACTTCGCAGATTCTCTTCATATTGACGGTTGAACTCAAAAGTCTCGCTCCCCATTTGAATGTCCCTACGCCAGCAAGGTCAATTTTCAGTAACGTTTTTCTAGGTCTTAGGTTCGATGCTGTCCTGAGGGATGTCTTCAACTGATCCTTGAAGCTTCATTTTCGGCCTGCGTTTAGCCTCTTGCTGCTGGCAAGTTTTCCAAATAGGATGATACGTGACACTCGAATGGAGGTCATCGTGGTCACGTGACTAGCCAGTTGAAAATAATAATAAATACCGTATATACCTGCGTATCATTCGACCTTTGAAGTCTTAATTTTGAAGCTAATTTGACTACAGTGAATGGATCTATAGTTTGGTCAACGGCATAACCAGGTCTAGCAGTACATACGCTAATTTTAAATCTCATGTATGATGCGACTTTTCTAAAATATACAGTAGCCAAGAAATGTGGGATGAGTTTAATACTAAAGAACAATACAAAACAGATCCCTCAATTTCTATCATACTTTCATTTGATTACCTATAAGGATGTTTTAGAATTTCATTTTATGAATCTACTATGGCCTTGAAATGGGTGATGAGTTTAATACTAAAGGACAATACCAAACTGATCCCTCACTTTCTATCATACTTTCATTTGATTACCTATAAGGATGTTTTAGAATCTCATTCTATGAATCTACTATGGCCATGAAATAGGGGATAAGTTTACTACTAAAGAACAATACAAAACTGATCCCTCACTTTCTATTATCCTTTCATTTGAGTACCTATATGGATGTTTTGAAAATTCAGCTATGAATTACTATGGCCATGAAATGGGGGATGAGTTTAATACTAAAGAACAATACAAAACTGATCCCTCACATTCTATTATCTTTTCATTTGAGTACCTATAAGGATGTTTTGAAATTTCATTTTATGAATCTAGTATGGCGAAGAAATGAGGGATGTGTTTATTACTAAAGAACAATAAAAATATGATCCCCCACTTTTTACCATGCCTTCCTTAAAGTATACGGATTTTTAGTCACCGTATATATTCGCGATTTTTTGAAGCTATTTTGACTACAGAGAATGGATAGATTGTTTGGTCAACAGTGTAACCAGGGCTGGCAGTACATACGCTAATTTTATATCCCATGTATGATGCAACCCCCTTAAAATTAGCTTCAAAAGTCGCATGATGCGGGAGCATATATGCTATATATATATATATATATCATACCAACCTATAAGAAAGCTTTTGGAAGTTACTTAAATCCTGTCTAGATTATAAAAATTGTTAGCATATACAGTGACCAAGAAATGGGTGATGAGTTTAATACTAAATAACAATATAAAACTGATCCCTGACTTTCTATCATCCTTTCATTTGAGTACCTATAAGGATATCTTGTAAGTTCATCTATAAATTTACTATGACCAAAAAATGGGGGATGTGTTTAGTACTAAAGAATAATACAAAAGTGATCCCCCATTTTTAACGTCCCTTCCTTTGATTATCTGTAAGGAATTTTTAGTTACCGTATATACCTGCGTATCATGCGACCTTTAAAAACCTAATTTTGAAGCTTATTTTACTAGAGTAAATAGATGTATAGATTGGTCAACAGCGTAGCCAGGGTCAGCTAATTTTATATCTTATGTATGATGCGACCCTTCAAAATGGCGTTGAATCCTTTTAGTATTCCCACCATAATGTGTCATGGATCAGGTGGCTAACTGGTGAAAAAAAGGTCGCCAATGCGTGGTATACATACTTTGACATCAGTCAGTATCAAATTTCGGAAAGACGTTTTAAGTACAACCATTTTAGAGACAATTTTTTTCTTATTTATTTATTTGAACTCACAAACATTATGTCACTTAAATACACGAAGTAAAGCTTTCACTCACTCACTTGCGCGCTTCGAGGCGGTGTAATGGGTAGCAAGCTTTTCTCGCTAGAACAATTACGACTGAGTAATGAGTTCGATTCTCACTGGGTACCCATTACTTTCGGCCTTGTGTCACATCCGAGCTACGCTTTGAAAATCTCTATATCAGGTACCTCAGCGTGGTGTAATGGGTAGCAAGCTTGACTCGCTAGAACTATTACGAGGGAATAGTGAGTTCGTTCCTCACTGGGTGCCCCTTACTTTCAGCCTTGTGCCACATCCGAGCTACGTTTGGAAAATCACTATATCGGGTACCTCAGCGTGGTGTAATGGTTAGCAAGCTTGTTTTGGTAGGTCAATTACGACTGAATAGTGAGTTCGATTCTCAGTGGGTGCCCCTTACTTTCGGCCTTGTGCCATATCTAAGCTCCGCTTAGGAAAAAATAAAGCACGCCCTGTCCCGATTGTCCTTACACGAATGTTCTTTTTTGCAGTGAAAATAGCTGAGGTACCTACTGCAAAAAATTACTTAGTATCTTTTTAGTATTCGCGCCATAATGAGTCATGAATCATGTATCTAACTGGTGAAAAAAATGTCGCCAATGCTTATACTTCGACATCAGCCAATATAAATTTCGTAAAGACGTCTTAAGTACGCCCATTTTAGAGACAATTTTTTTCTTATTTATTTATTTTTTTTAATTTTAAATTATTTTTTTCTTTGTTAGGTTTTGTTTTTAAGGTTTTAAATATTTAATATGCAAATGATTTTTTTCAATGTTTTTCTGTTTGTTTATTATGCCCGTATATTTTTTTTTTTAAATAAAAAAGAAACAAACAAAAATCCTTTCATTTATGCAAATTCTGTTCCTGTGCAGCATGTTTTCCTTCTTTCTTTTTAACTTTAGTTCTTTGTTTAAAATAGCAAATATTAACTTCGTTAAAGGTTTTTATTCAATGGCAAAACGAAAAAAAATGGACGCAAGGATTGTCTCACAAAATTTCCGACTTAATGAAGATACCGGAACGGATGATTGTCTCAATGGAGAGGGAAAAAAATTTATCCAAAGAAGACATTTTTCTTTTTCTTTCTCTATATGCATTTTGCACTTTTGTCGATCTTAATTTTTTGCCTTTCATTTCTTTCTTTCTCTCTCTTCTTTTTTTATTCTTTTTTATTTTTTTTTACAGTTTTTTTTTTAATATTCCTTTTACGGATTCTTTTTTTTTATTTTCTTTCTTTTCTTTTAGACTTTTTTTTTTTACTTTTTTTTCTTTCTTTTGCTGTTTTTATTTTCTTTCTTTCTCCTTTTCTCTTTCTTGATATTTTTCTTTCTTTTGTTTTCTGTCTTTGTTTATTTTTTTTGTTTTATTTTCTTCTTTCGTTCTTTTTCCTTTCTTTTATATTTTCCTTCTTTCTCTTTTAATTCTTTTCTTTTTTTTTGTTTTTGTTTTTTTCCCTTTTTGAATTTTGCACTTTTGTCGAACTTTCTTATTTGCCTTTCTTTTCTTTTTGTCTTTTTCTTTCTGACTTTTTCCTTCTTTTTTTTGCCTCTTGTATTATTAACTGTTTTTTTTTTAGATTCTTATTCTTTAACTACTTTCTTTTCTTTTAGACTTTTAGTTCTGGCTTTTTCTTACTTCCCTTTTTTTATTTTCTTCTTTCTTTCTTTCTTTCTTTCTTTTCCCTTTCTTGTTATTTTTGCACCATCTCTTTTTTCTTTTCTTTTTCTTTTTCTTTCTTTCTTTCTTTTCCCTTTTTTGTTATTTTTGCTCCATCTCTTTTTTCTTTTCTTTTTCTTTTTCTTTCTTTCTTTCTTTTCCCTTTTTTGTTATTTTTGCTCCATCTCTTTTTTCTTTTCTTTTTCTTTTTCTTTCTTTCTTTCTTTCTTTCTTTCTTTCTTTCTTTCGTTCTTTCTTTTCCCTTTCTTGTTATTTTTGCACCATCTCTTTTCTTTCTTTTCTTTTTCTTTCTTATCTTTTTTTATTTTCTTCTTTCTCTCTTTCTTTCTTTCTTTTCCCTTTCTTGTTATTTTTGCACCATCTCTTTTCTTTCTTTTCTTTTTCTTTCTCATCTTTTTTTATTTTCTTCTTTCTTTCTTTCTTTCTTTCTTTTCCCTTTCTTGTTATTTTTGCACCATCTCTTTTCTTTCTTTTCTTTTTCTTTCTTATCTTTTTTTATTTTCTTCTTTCTTTCTTTCTTTCTTTTCCCTTTCTTGTTATTTTTGTTTTATTTCTTTTCTTTTTTCTTCTCCGCTTTTTCTTTTCCTGTTCTTTTCTTCTGTTGTTCTTTTTCCTCTTTTTCATATTTTTCTTCGTTCTCTTTTAATTCTATTCTTCTTGTTTTTCTTTCTTTTCTTCATCCTCTCTTTCTTTACTCTTCTTTCTATTTTTCTTTTTGCTTTCCTTTTTCTCTCCTAAGTTGTGATCTTGTGTCTTACTTTTCTTTCTGCGACTTTTTCTCTATTTCTTTTATCTTTTAATCGAATTCGCCCCAAGCAAGGCATTAAAGCCACTAAGTGTGAAAGAATTTCACTAAGCCACTGGGTGTGAAAGAATTAGAAACAGAAACATTACTAATGAGCAAGAAGGAGGACAGCAAAATGACCAGCAATCAAGGCAATCCTTATACCAGACCTGACAACCGTGCGACTGGTGTCTGTGCTTGGGGGCGGATATTTGAAAACCTAAATTTATACTAAATAATTACTGAGAACATTTTTAGCAGGGAACTTGTTATTAACGTCCAGCAATTAGTTACTTAGTAACTATATTAGGAAGCATCTTACAATTATTGACTTATTTCCATAAATGCAAATGTACAAAGAAAGAATAAAAATACCATACAATAACTAAATGCACAAAAATCACTTTATTCTCCATCAGTTAGACATTTTGAGATTTTTATTGAAAAAAATAATGAGTTAATTTATTTATGCTAATTAAATACAGAAAATATAATTATTTAATACAATAGAAAGTAATTTCAGTAGTTTACAAAATCGTGTATCAACAAATCTGTAAATACATTACACAAAATGTGAATTTCAATGAAACAATTATTTTGATAATCTTTACAAAATTTATTGTGATTTTTGTTACACGTACAATTTGTGGTTAATTTGCTGTGTAACACCCGCATAAAAAAAATTCCAAAATACTTACATTTATGTGTAATTGTACATGCTTCATTCGAATATGGCGTGATAAATTTGATAAAATCTACCGATTTGGAGTTTTAAAAAAATTAAAGTCATCTAATTTTTAAATTTCTGATGTCAAAGCTGATAATGTTTTCACACTGGGTAACTTAAAATGATCTTGAAGTTTGTTATATAATGGGATATAACAAATTATTCAATTGATTAGGTAAGCTATCATAATCATATTATTTTGTCTCAATCTTTTTACGTTGACATAACATTTATATTCTTTTTTATTTATCTTATTATCAATTTTTAAGTGACTGAGTTAACGAGGTACTTCACTGATTTGTGACCAGTGTTGATATTCGACATTTTTAAAGAGAAAAAAATTGTTGTAAATATACCTGCATTGTAACATTCAAATCTCAAATTTTCAAAAATTTCAAAAATTGGGCTACTTCAAGTGAAAAAAAAATCAACATATCGGATGAACCATTGATTGTATGATTTATAGCATGTAATTCTGATACTATTTTTCAAAAGTGAGGATTTTGTCCTTTTCTCGAAACTGTGACAACTCATCATTTTGCACATTTCGCATAGAAGCAGAAGATTGTTGGTTTTGATTGAGGACTATGGCAAATGTTCAAATATTGACGGTGGCTTTCTGGTTCGTACTTTTTCTTGTAGTAACAACTTTTTCATAATAAGGTGGAAAATGCCTTTCACAAACAACAGTTTTGTTCTTCAAAAATACACAAACCTTATTTTGTTAATCAGAGTTTTGTGATGTCAGCGAACACTCTTTGCCACTTTTGTAATGTGAACGAATACTCGTTGTCACTTTCGTAATACCCGTTGTAGTAGAGACTTTGTAATCGCAGATACAACTATACTAACGCCGTTGAACAATACTGGTGTCAGACGCCTTCGAATAATACTCGCACTAATAGTACTTGCTCGATAACAGTCGCTCGAATAGTAACCACCGAATAGTGATGGGAATAGTAATGATATTCACCAACCGCCCAATGCAGTCGGATGTGGTACAAGGCCGAGTTTATTGTGGGATCTCTAAGCCTGTAGGCTCGTCCAAAAATTAACCGTAGACCCTGTAAAAAGCGGGATCGGTTAGCTGTTTCCCGAGACGAGACTCTGTCCTACGTCATAGACTCGTCTGGGGATCCTCTCTACCCGGAGGCAGAGAGTTTGACCATCGCTCTCGGAAGTAATCCGTATAATGATCAGTACAGTGATCAGTATAGAGAAATATTATAGTGAATAGTATAGAGAATAGCGATCCGTATAGTAATAGAGGATAGAGTAGAAATAGTGATCCGTATAGTGATCAGTATAGAGAAATATTATAGTGAATAATATAGAGAATAGCGATCCGTATAGTAATAGAGGATAGAGTAGAAATAGTGATCCGTATAGTGATCAGTATAGAGAAATATTATAGTGAATAGTATAGAGAATAGTGATCCGTATAGTAATAGAGGATAGAATAGAAATAGTGATCCGTATAGTGATCAGTATAGAGAAATATTATAGTGAATAGTATAGAGAATAGCGATCCGTATAGTAATAGAGGATAGAATAGAAATAGTGATCCGTATAGTGATCAGTATAGAGAAATATTATAGTGAATAGTATAGAGAATAGCGATCCGTATAGTAATAGAGGATAGAATAGAAATAGTGATCCGTATAGTGATCAGTATAGAGAAATATTATAGTGAATAGTATAGAGAATAGCGATCCGTATAGCAATGTGAGATAGAGGATAGTGTAGAAAGAGTGACCCGTATAGTAATAGAGGATAGAGTAAAAATAGTGATCATTTAGACGCCACGTTAATTTCCATGTATACATTTCCTTTACGATCACGTGGTCTGCTTATTCAAAATAGGGATCTCCTGTGTTTTCTCACTGGTGATCTGTGTTCAAACTCCAGTGTCGGCAACGACACTTTATCCCTATACAACAGGAATGAATAAAGAAAGAGAGGAGAAGAATGTGTGGAGAGAATAAAGAAAGAGGAAAAAAGAAGTTGGGTGGGAGATAAAGAAAGGATGAAGAAGGAAAAGGGAAAGCGAAGAAAGAAAGAAGACACTGGAGTATAACGAAAGAGAGAATAAGCAGTAGAGGAATGGATAAAGAAAGATAGTAGAAGAATTTGTGGGGAGGGACTAAAAACTAAGGAAAGAAGAAGACGGGGAGGGATTAAAGGAAGAGGAAAAAGAAGGCTAGGAGAAGAAAAAGAACGAGGAAAAGGGGGAGTATAGCGAAGAAAAGGGATAGAAGTAGGCTAGGAATGAATTAAGAATGAGGGAAGAAGAAGACTGGGCGGGAATAAAAAAGAGAGAAGAATAAAGAGGGGGAATTTTGTGATGTCACACGTCTTCGTCGTTGTCACTTTTGTGATGTCAGCAAATGCTCGTTATCACGTTCGTAATTCTCGTTGTAGTCGAGACTTTGGAATCGCAGATATTAGTATTAAGTCCTACGAATAATACTAGCACTAGTAATAATTGTTCGAATAGTAACCGCCGAATAGTAATCCGTACAGTGATTAGTATAGAGAAATAGTATAGAGGATAGTAGAGAGTATCACGATCACTTAGACGCCACGCTAATTCCCATATATGCATTTCCTTGGGGGTACCTCGAGGAAGTGTAATGGTTAGCTTGTATTGCTAGAATAATTACGACTTAGTAGTGAGTTCGATACTCACTGGGTGCCCCCTGCTTTCGTCATTGTGCCATAATCTAAGCTACGCTTGGAAAGTCACTATAGGCCTTTCCTTTACGATCACGTGGTCTACTTATTAGAAATAGAATCAGCTGTGTTTGCTTACTGGGGATCTGTGTTCAAATCCATGTGTCGACAGGGATATTTTATTCCTACATGAGACATAGGTACCATGACAATTTTTTTTACTCAGTACTTTTATTTTAACATTTTGAGAAAGATTTGGGGATACTGAAATTAAAAAAAAATATTAACTTAAACTGTTATTTAATTAAGAATTTTAAAGTTTGTAGGAATTTGGGAATTTATCATCTTCGTTGTCTTTAAGGAATGGCGGTCTTCCAAATGATTTCCAAATTGTTTCACTGGTCTGGATTCGTTTGAAGTTACATTTTGAACGGAATCTTCCTCATTAAAATATTCGGATAATTGCATTTTATGTGGGTGAAGATCGACCACCTCCTCCCCCATAAAATATGATCATACTTATAAAACCCAGGTTGTATGTGTGTGTGTGTCTGTACGTTTATATATTGGATCGGATTTCCTACATTTTTCAACCGATTTCAACAACACTTCGCAGGACTACGTAAAATTACCTTGCGGTGGTGCTGACAGCGCCAAAATTTGGAAAAACACAATTGTTTTTGCATTAAATCAATTTGAAAACACGATTAAGAGGCATCACGAGAATGAAAGGGGGACAACTCATATCGAGTTATACTTATTATAAAATCCAGGTTGTGTGTGTGTGTGTGTGTGTGTGTGTGTGTGTGTGTGTGTGTGTGTGTGTGTGTGTTCCTTTATATATGGAATCGGATTTCCTACATTTTTCAACCGATTTCAACAAAACTTCACTTTTTTTGGCAGGTAGTGTTTCTTATTGTCTTGCACACCTTTTCTTTATTTTTATATTCAGAATGCTTTAAAAATTCCATTTACAAGACAATTGTTTATAATAAAATTCTATTCAATCGGTAAACTCATAACGATTGAAAGCAATGTTTTTGTTTGAGTTTGGGTTTGACCAAAAAAAAAAAAAAAAAAAAACTAATTAAGGCATGCGTGTCCGTCAACCTTAAATAATAATCTTTGTCAATTTTATTTTTCAGTCTTTATGATGGTCGATACTTGATCTATCTCTTACTGTTACATCCCCGGGCAACGCCGGGCTCTACTGCTAGTTATCTACTAAACAAAATTAAACAGTTTGATATTTTTTTAAAGTATATTTTTAAAAAATGTTAAACCGGTTAATGTTTTAGGTTTACATTTTTAACAAGAGGGCTAGTAAAATTCAATATACATTTTTTAAATTTCTTTTTTCTTTCTATGTGCCGTGTCCATTCAGGACGTAGATGACCATGGCTCTTCACCTCCTTCTATCCCTTGCAGCTGTCAAAAAGTTCCTTCCGTCTGCCACCTCCCCCAGACCACGTTCTGTCATCCACTTGCTTAAGGCTGCTCGAGGTACCCCCAAGGAAATGCATATATTGGAATTAGCGTGGCGTCTAAGTGATCGTGATACTCTCTATTAACCTCTATACTATTTCTCTATACTAATCACTCTAACGTATGTCATGCGTTATATTCCCTTGTCTCTTTTTACCTCTATTCGACATGTGAGTATCAGATTCTCCAGGCCCTCCTTCCTCATTATGTGTCTCAGAAACTTCAGCTAACTCTTCCGGATGTTAAGTATAAGCCTCCTCCTTGTTTGCCTTGAGGGACTAGTCGGCTATAAACTCATATCTGACCTAAACTGGAACTCGTACATACGAGCCATCGAAGGAAAAATATTCGGTTCTCTGTACCCCTACATTAAGTACCTGAATTGTCTGAGCCTTGAGAGACTTTCTTTCAATTTATGTGTCATGTCCTTTTAGGACGTAGGCGATCATGGCTTTCCACCTCCCTCTATCCGTTGCGGCTCTCTCTCTCTCTCTCTCTCTCTCTCTCTCTCTCTCTCTCTCTCTCTCTCTCTCTCTCTCTCTCTCTGCCATCTCATCCAGACCACGTTTTGTTATCCACTTGCTTAAGGCCGCTAGGTATTTCATGCGTTGTTTTTCCTTGTCTATCTTACCAGTGTTTAAATATTTTTTTTTAAATCAAAGTTTTCTATGAAGAATAATATCATAGAAAATTATTAAATTAAAATTTTAATAATTTTTTCAAATGCGCAAATTTCTGTATAGTAATTTGGGAAAATTAGCAATGAAAAAAAGTTACATTTATTTATTTATTTATTTATTTTGGTTTTCATACAAGAACGGTATAAACATACTTCACAAGCCACAAAGAAAACACAAATTATTCCTTAAAAAATGAATTTAATAATATTCGTTATTATGAAGAATAATAGGAAAAAGAAAAAAAGAAAATTTCTGTGAGAAAATTCTTTATAATGAAATTTTTTTTTTGTGAATTTCGCTGTTTAAAATAATCATAAAGATGTAAAAAAAATACAAAAACGATATTGACAATAAAATGTCGTCTTTTAATTTTTGTCGTATATTCTTAGCTGTAAGATATTAAATTTATTGAATTTAATTTTTGTCATTAACTTTGTGATAAATTCTATAAGTATCATTTTTCATTAATTTCGCAGTGAAATGAGTTAAAAATATCTTCTATTTATTTTAAATATTTATTTATGAATAACAGAAAAATTCAAGATACATTTTTTGAAAAAAATACGTTTGTTCTTTTAAAAAAAACGTAAATTATTCATAAAAGAAATTAATTTTATACATAATATCGTCATTGAAGAACAATAGCATTCAGACAAATGTTAATTTATATTAACTTTTTTATGTTTATGACAAAATTCTTAATGACACTTGGGAATTTCGCACTGAAAACGTTTGTTTAAAGATAAAATATTGTAACTCCAAATGAAATAAATAAACATTACTTACTTCAGTCTCTTGAATAATAAACTTAACTTAATCCAAAAGTAAAAAGTAAAGATTTCTTTAAAAAAAATTAATTTCTTAATCCAATTCCAGCAACGAACTTTCGCGTGTTGACAGTTGGCCCCCAATGCCTGAAGGGCTACACTCACTGTATAGGCCTAAGTTAAGGATCGCCTTGCCAGCAATAGAGTTTATAGAATTGCCAACAATACATTTTTAATAATATGACCAGTAATACATTTTGAGAGTAAAATGACCCGCAATACATTTTATAGAATTACCAGCATTATATTTTATAGCAAAATGAGCAACAATACATTTTATAACAGTATAACAGTATATTTTATAACAGTATAACAGAGTGACCAACAATACATTTTATAGTAAAATGACCAACAATACATTTTATAGTAAAATGATGAACAATACATTTTATAGTAAAATGACCAACAATACTTTTTATAGTAAAATGACCAACAATACATTTTATAGTAAAATGACAAACAATACATTTTATAGTAAAATGACCAACAATACATTTTTTAGTAAAATGACCAGCAATATATTTTATCGTAGAATTACCAACAATATATTTTATAAGAAAATGATCAACAATACATTTTATCTGGAGGTGAAGGCATACAGTTACATTCAACATACATACTAGCAATATATTTTCATAGTAAAATGACCAACAATACCTTTTATTGGATTACTAACAATACATTTTATACTAAAACGACTAGCAACACATTTTATAGTAGAATTAACAACAAATTTTATAATAAAACTACCAAAATACATTTTATCTGGAGCTGAAGACATACAATTACATTCAGCATATTAGTTGAAGCCATAAAATGATGTTCAAAATATTTAGATTTCGACATTAAATGACTCATAGAAGTGTTGATATGTCACTAAGCAAAATCAACCAACCAAACTGAACGACCAACTGTTATTTTTCCTACATAATCTTCGTAAACCGCGATTCTTACGCAACCTCTCCAGTAACTCACTCTACCTTAATTGACTCTTTTGCCTTATATTAGATGAACATTAGTATAAAAAAATCGAACGTCTTAGAACCGTGCTGGATTGTCCATATTTACCAAGTCAACCATCGGTTTGCCGGGAAAAAAAATCGGCAGTCAGTAAGTACTTTGAGCGTTGATAATAGTAATATGTACAGTGATATTTTCAGTGGCCAAGGGGATCCGAATTTGTAATGCGTGTTGCGCTGATGATACAATCAATGTACGATGCAACAAAAGGCGTATTAACTGTGACAATGTCGAAGCAGATAGTATGAATAATGAGTTAATTTGCAACGTCTTTATCTCTGATTCTCACATGAATAGAATCAATTGTGTTAGGATTCTGAAATCATCCACTATATTCAAATGAATTGTCTCCCCCTGGCCCGGAGGGATCTCTCGCAATGTCGTCACAAAGAACTCAATAAAGGGAAACGCATCACAACTTTTGAATTAATCAAACTATAAACCGTCATCTCTTTTTTTTATGAGGTGAAGGAGAGAAACCTCGTGTGTATGTGTCTGTGTGTGTATGCGTACACTCGTGTGTGCGCATGGGCTCGTATCTATGGCTTAATGTCTATGTGAGCTTACCACCTGAATGTGTGAGTTTATCAAATGAGCGCCTCGCATATGAGTAATGGCTGACGAGCAAGTCTGGTTGACCACTGCTACCGAATAGTGACTTCGATCCACACTGCGTGCCCTATACATACGAACTTGCGCCAAACTTAGCTAAGATTCGTAATTAACAAATAGGGGCATTTGTGTGGGGTGATGGCTAACGATCCAATCTGGTTGACTATTAATATTGATTAGTAAATACCATCCACACTGGTTGCCCTATACTTGTGGCCTTGTTCCAAACTCAGCTAAGATTCATAAATAACAAATGGGTGCATTTGTATGGGGTGATGGTTAACGATCTAATCTGGTTGACCGTTGATATTGATTAGAGAATAGCATCCACAGTGGGTGCCTATATACTGGTGGCCTTGTTCCAAACTCAGATCAGATTCTGTTGTGGAGTAGTTTTCACAGTGGAGGCTTGTATTTTGTCCTAAATTAGGTTCGACGTACAAAACGTTAGGAACTTGAAAATAAAAGTTAATAACGCAGCAATCTAGTTGTGATGGTTGGTACTTCAATGTCCGATATCGTCTGACTCGCTCAACACCACTGACCCGAACTGGCGACTGCTACTACTACTTATTATCTGTGGGAGAGTCCATTACAATAGAATAGGTATATGGTATGACAGATTCATAAATAACAAATGGGTACATTTGTGTGGGGTGATGGTTAACGATCTAATCTGCTTGACCATTAATATTGATTAGTGAATACCATCCACACTGGGTGCCCTATACTTGTGGCCTTGTTCCAAACTCAGCTCAGATTCATAAATAACAAATGGATACATTTGTGTGGGGGTGATGGTTAACGATCCAATCTGCTTGACCATTAATAATTATTAGTGAATACCATCTACACTGGGTGCCCTATGCTTGCGGCCTTGTGCCAAACTTAGCTAGGATTCGTAAATAACGAATGGGTGCATTTGTGTGGGGTGATGGTTAACGATCTAATCTGTTTGGCCATTAATATTGATTAGTGAATACCATCTACACTGGGTGCCCTATACTTGTGACGTTGTGCAAAACTCATCTGAGATTCAGCATTGATTAAAGTCTCAAATAATTTGCCGAAAAGCTGTAGGAGATTAATGAGGGCAATAGTTAGAGGGTTCTGAAGTTTCTCTAGAGTTCTTAAAAACAAGAACTACACAGGAGAAATTCCAACAACCTGGAAAGCAGCGAGGCAATAATTGTAGAATTTGGAGAGAAATGGAGCCAGCTCGGAAGCACATTTCTCTAGCACGATGACTAGGATCCCGTCACCTTTATTTACCTTATGGGAGTCTAATTTAGAAATTATGCCCGAGACCAGTGACGGAGTGATGCACATATCACTTAGCAGAGCCTCAGTTCTAGTGGGGAAATCAGGTGTGGGCACTCGAAATGAATCGAGTATTTAGTAGGAATAGAATGTCCGAGCAAAGCATTCGACCTTATCTGCTGTAGATATCAGGACTTTGAATTGATTGAACAGAGGAAGGATTAGGAATTTGCTGTTGTTCCACACGCTCTTGCAGAGCCGCCAACAATCTCTAGAACCGAACTTGCGAGATACGAGACGTTTCATTCTGTCAGCAAACAGTAACTTCGCTTCCTTAAGGAAACGTTTACACTCGTTCCGAGCAGAGACAAAGAAACGTCTGGTGCAATCGGAAAAAAGTGATTCCTGTGGGCTATAGCGGTTGATCATGCAGGTAAGAACCAAGGAGATGAACGCAGTTTAACTTTGTATTCCCTTGCTGTGATGAATGCATTGATGCCAGTTTTCACCTAGGGGGAGACCTCAGACGCGCATTTTTGAACAGGAAGATTAAACACCAAGGGAAGTCACGAAGGAAATCACGGAACGAGACTCAATCTTCTCCTTAACGATATTATGTCGGTAGAACATTTTCGGTTGTAATGTGGATCTTTAAAAAAATATATATATATTATGCTTTATTTTCCATAATTTTGCTACACACGTTTCCGGTCTCGCGATCTTCATCAGGCAAAGGATGGATATTTCTTCAAATGCTTTCCTTGAACTGGCAGTGAGAAAGTTCCTCTGCGTGAAGGGTAATATTTGTGTGACTAACACACAAAAAAGAGAATGTTTAACATCGAGAATGCGTAACATCGAAAAACATAAGAAAAGTTAATTCCTTTTAATAATATGTGGAAATATCCACTCTTTGCCTGAAGAAGGTCGTGAGACCGGAAACCCGTGAAGCAAAATTATGGAAAATAAAAAGTATAATATATTTTTTTAAAATCCACATTACAACCAAAAAATGTTTGCGCTTCTCTCTTTTTATATATATATATATATATATATATATATATATATATATATATATATATATATATATATATATATATATATATATATATATATGTGTGTGTGTGTGTGTGTGTGTGTGTGTATAAATATAAATAAACATATATATATATATAATTATTTACATATTATATGCACGGTACTTATTAGAAAGCGCTCAATATCAGAGATAGAGCTCACATATTTGGTTGGATTGATGTGAGTTTGTGACCCTACACACATATATATATATATATATATATATATATATATATATATATATATATATATATATATAAGAAATATAGTCTTAAGGTGTGCTATATTTATGGGATAAAGTGCTCAATATCAGAGATAGAGCGTGTGTGAATATAAAAGTGAACATAGAAGTCAACGCAGAGATCAGGCGACAGTCTGTTTCATGCTATATGCAATCGTCAGGCCACCTGACGATTGCATATATTTACTTATATATATATATATATATATATGTATGTATGTATGTATATATATAATTATTTACATATATGGGCGGTACTCCAAGAAAGCGCTTAATATCAGAGATATCAGAGTTTATGACCCTATATATATATATATATATATATATATAAATATAAACAGTAAAATTTTCTACTCTACACGTCAAACGACCCAGTGGATTATACATGAATTGTCAAGTTTCTATTTCTGTACGCATGACGACATATTCCTTATTCCAATTCTTTTCATGCTAAGGGGGGCGGTGCAGTCGGCGGTAGGGCTCCAGTTGCTAGGATTTAGTTAGTCATCAGTTTATCGGGCCCGAACGACCAATATATATGGATTTGAAAGCAATGAAATTTAGAGAGATTCTTGAAAGAATAGAAGTGATAAAATATTCATGATTTCCTTGAATAATTCAATAAATGCATATTTTATGATTTTTATTTTTTGCTTAATTAGACGTTTTTTATTTTTCGATATATATATATATATATATATATATATATATATATATATATATATATATAATGGTGGCTTTGTTTCATCTTTGCCTTAATTCAGCATTTTTTTTTTACTTTTTTTCTTTAAATATCTTTGCATATGTTCCTTCTTTTTTCTGATGATTCATGTTTTTTATATCTTATTGCCACACGTATCTATTTTCCTTACGTTTTTTTTTGTCATTCTTTCACTTTCTCCTGCTAACATTCCGCAGTATGCCTTTTCCTTCCTTCCTTCCTTCCTTCCTTCCTTCGTTCTTTCTTTCTTTCTTTTTTTCTTTCTTTCTTTCTTTCTTTCTTTCTAACCAATTCTTTCTTTCTTTCCAACCAGTTCTTTCTTTCTTTCTTTCTTTATTTATTTATTTATTTATTTTTCTTTCTTTCTTTCCAACCAGTTCTTTCTTTCTTTCTTTCTTTCTTTCTTTCTTTCTTTCCAACCAGTTCTTTCTTCCTTTCTTTCTTTACATTTTTATTCTTTTTCCTTTTTTTAAATTTCTATTCATTTCTTTCTTTCTCTCTTTTCATTTTTATTCTTTTCTTCCTTTCTTTCTTCACATTTTTATTCTTTTCTTTCTTTATATTTTTATTCTCTTCTTCCTTTCTTTCTTTAAAATTTAATTCTTTTCTTCCTTTCTCTCTTTACAGTTTTATACTTTTTTTCCTTTACAATTTTATTCTTTTTTTCCTTTCTTTCTTTACATTTATATTCATTTGTTTCTTTCTTTAAATTTTTATTCATTTCTTTCTTTCTATACAAATTTATTCTTTTCTTCCTTTCTTTCTTTACAATTTTATTCTTTTTTCCTTTCTTTCTTTAGATTTTTATTCTTTTTTCCATTCTTTCTGTAAATTTTTATTCATTTCTTTCTTTCTTTCTTTACATTTTTATTCTTTTCTTTCTTTATATTTTTATTTTCTTTTTCCTTTCTTTTTTACAATTTCATTCTTTTCTACCTTTCTTTCTTTACAATTTTGTTCTTTTTTTCCTTTCTTTCTTTACATTTTTATTCATTTGTTTCTTTCTTTCTTTAAATTTTTATTCATTTCTTTCTCTCTTTCTTTCTTTATAAATTTATTATTTTCTTCCTTTCTTTCTTTACAATTTCATTCTTTTCTTTCTTTACAATTTTATTCTTTTTTTCCTTTCTTTCTTTACATTTTTATTCATTTCTTTCTTTCTTTCTTTAAATTTTTATTCATTTCTTTCTTTACAAATTTATTCTTTTCTTCCTTTCTTTCTTTACAATTTTATTCTTTTTTCCTTTCTTTCTTTACATTTTTATTCATTTGTTTCTTCCTTTCTTCAAATTTTTATTCATTTCTTTCTTTCTCTCTTTAAATTTTTATTCTTTTCTACCTTTCTTTCTTTACAATTTCATTTTTTCTTTCTTTATATATTTATTCTTTTCTTTCTTTCTTTCTTTACAATTTCTTTCTTTTTTTCCTTTCTTTCTTTACATTTATATTCATTTGTTTCTTTCTTTCTTTACAAATTTATTCTTTTATTTCTTTATATTTTTATTCTTTTCTTCCTTTCTTTCTTTACAATGTTATTCTTTTTTCCTTTCTTTTTTACATTTTTATTAATTAGTTTTTTCTTTCTTTAAATTTTTGTTCTTTTGTTTCTTTCTTTCTTTACAATTTTATTCATTTCTTTCTTTTTTTTTCTTTACAGTTTTATTCTTTTCCTTCATTCTTCCTTTCTTTCTTTACAATTTTATTCATTTCTTTCTTTCTTTACATTTTATTCTCTTTCTTTCTCTATTTCCTTTTTTCTTTTCAAATATATATTTTTTATTTTTCGTTCTGTCTTTGTTTCCCACGTTTCATATGTTTTAATATTTCTTTCTATTTACCGCTTTTTGGAATTGTTTTTCATTTTTCTATTCTTCTCTTTGGGACCATCTCCTAATTTCTTCCGGTCGCACTCACGCAGCAGTTTCCAAAGACATCCCACCATCCACTTCGAAACCCAACGAGCCTTCATCTAAACCTTCTTGTCGGTCACTGATTCCACCTATTCAGCCATCGTTACTGTCACTCGTATTATTCCCACACTCGGCCTATTAAAGGAGATTCATTTGCAGCCAGTCTCAACAGGATACCTCACAGCGCATGCGCCTACCACATTCTTCGGTGTCGTTCATTGAACAAATGTCAGAGATTCCCGAAAAAACTGTACAACGAGCAAAAGTCTCTAAATAAAAATATATTACTTTCATCACACACACATACATACACATACATACAAACGCATATATATATATATATATATATATATATATATATATATATATATATATATATATATATATATATATACACGTATGTATGGGGAATATTTTGTGTGTTCAAGGAGAGAGTAATATTTTCCTGAATAAATAAAGCTTTCCACGCAAATTCTGATATTTGGATATTTTTCATGTTTACATTTTTATTCTTTTTTTCCATTCTTTCTGTAAATTTTTATTCATTTCTTTCTTTCTTTCTTTACATTTTTATTCTTTTCTTTAGATTTTCATGTTTAGATTTTCATGTTTAGATTTTCATGTTTAGATTTTCAGTACGTATTATATATGCATTTGTGTGTGTGCTTACGCAAACTTCTTAAACAGCCCGAGTTTTTTCTCTTAATATGTATTTATTAATCCTGAAATTACCCAAATGCATTCCTTCTTGACAATCCCTTTCTTCCTCATTTGAAATGCATTTCTATAGGAAAAACTCTAGGAAAACTCTACTACGAAATAATAGCTGTGATGGCTCATCATTGCGATAACCGGATATATTTAACAAAATTTCAGTTATGTAGCAGTCTTTTCAATTCAGCACCTGAAGATTGCACTATTTTCTCGTCTGTCGATTAGTTGTCCTACGGCCATTGTCTGCGATGGGCGTTACTCCAAGAAAGCGTACGAAAATTGCAATGCTGCACAAACACACTGGTAAGCCTTACCAGTGAACGAATCAAAGTACTATAGACTGGCCCGGAAACTCTCCTGATTTAAATCCAGTTGAGAATCTGTGGTCAGTCTGCAAGGAATGACTTCGTGGAATGGACATACGACGTACTAACATGTGCACTGGGTCATGTTTCATTGGGAAAATAAGACACAAATATTAAATAATAACGGAATTATTCGTTTTGCTTCAATTAATTTGCACAAGTGTATAGATAGATAGATAGATAGATAGATAGATAGATTGACTGGTCCGGGAACTCTGCTGTTCTAAATCCAGTCGAGAATCTGTGGTCAATCTGCAAGGAACGACTTCGTAGAATGGACATACTAGGTACTAACAAGTGCACTGGTTCATGTTTCACTGGAAAATACGAAAAAAAGTAAATAATAACGGAATTATTGGCTTTGAGTCAATTAATGTACACAAAGTGTGTATATATTTATTAAAATAAATACTCTCCTGAATTTCTGTTCTCTTCTGAAGAGGCGACTCTCTCTTTGGAGTCGTAGTTATGGGAGCTCATGGCAGTGTCGGACTTGGGCGATGGATGACAGAAGTTCTGGATATATGATAATAGGCACATTCTTACCAGCTCGACATCTGGAAGAGTCCTTGTGGAAGAAGCAATTGCTTGAGTAGCCGTTTGGTTCCTTCCGAACTCAAAGGATTTCAATGCTCTGTTTTCTCCTCTGTACCATCCATCCTGCAAAAATGCAAAATAAAAAAAAATATATTTGAATATAAAAATACAAATAGATTTCACCCAGTATTATTAAATTTTTTTTTTAAATTACATTTTTGATTTTCGAAATTTCTAAAAGTCGTGCGCCGATAAATTCTGACTGAGTATCCCTAATATTATGTTTTTATGACTCTTGCCAGTGAAATGCGCGATTGTTGATTTGTCAATAACATTTGTTTAAAAAATTAAAGTAAAAAATATTTAAATAAAATAAAAAATATTCCAAAACCTTTACAGTTAAAACCTTCACTATCCAAGCAATCAAAACTTTTGAGCTTACCTACTAGAAGTCATTCGCAGATGAAATGAGGTGCCTAGGGTCCGTCTTGATTCCCTTGTAGGCCTCACACATCATTGCTGATGTTTCCACAGAGTACCTCTTCGCACTTGTCTTGATAAATACGCCACAGGCATAGCAAAATACGCCTGCCAGATGCTTACAAGCTCTAGATGACATATGTGACGAATGCATCTATCAACAATGACTTGTCTGAACTTGGACAGATAGAAGCAAACAGAACTGTTGAGATTACTTTCCCTGTATTTATCTATGTTGCTAGAACGATCTTGAATATTTTAGAAACTTCTCCAAAGTTCTTGAAACTTCTAGAGAGGTTCTAGAAAATTCTCCTTTAGCAACTCAATGCTGAATCTATCTGGAAATTGGTCAGCTTCAAAACATCGATGTCTGGATCGTAAAAGCAAAGTTTGAAGAGAATAAGAGCCATTTCCTTTATTTTCTAGACAGACGCAATTAGGAAATAATATTTTCTGACCAAAGACAAAAGAAATTCAGAATTTTGTTGCACAATGTTTGATTATTATTATTATTATTGATGCGAAGGTGGTGCAATGGAAAGCGGCGCGGATTGGGAAATCAGAGAACCAAGTTCAAATTTCAGTCGAGTTAAGTACATTCAAATACGCTCAAATACCTTTGGGAAAGTTATGAATCCATCTCCCCCAGCCATAGGTTAAATAGCATAAACATTGGTTTGCATCCACTCTGTATACAGATCCCGCTGAGCATGGGGATCGTAACTCCATAAAATACAAACTTACTACTTACTATGGAAACCATAGCATCAATAACTAGCATGCTTAAAGCCATACTCCTCAGCAAGTCTACAGGACTTATGAGCTCTGGGGGCATACTACTCAGGAGGTTTGCGGGACTTGAGAGCTGTGGCTCACTACTCCCCAGGGAGTCTACAGGATTTGAGCTGCGTCCTCATACTCCTCAGTGAGTCTACGGGGCTTGTGAGTTTCGGCTCCATGCTCTTCAGGGAGTCTTCGGGACTTGTGAGCTGTGGCCTCGTACTCCTCATGAAGTTTGCAGGACTTGAGAGCTGTGGATCCGTACTCCTCATGGAGTCTACAGGATTTGAGCTGCGTCCTCATACTCCTCAGTGAGTCTACGGGGCTTGTGAGTTTCGGCTCCATGCTCTTCAGGGAGTCTTCGGGACTTGTGAGCTGTGGCCTCGTACTCCTCATGAAGTTTGCAGGACTTGAGAGCTGTGGATCCGTACTCCTCATGGAGTCTACAGGATTTGAGCTGCGTCCTCATACTCCTCAGTGAGTCTACGGGGCTTGTGAGTTTCGGCTCCATGCTCTTCAGGGAGTCTTCGGGACTTGTAAGCTGTGGCCTCGTACTCCTCAGGGAGTTTACGGGACTTGAGAGCTCTTGCTTCATACTCCTCATACAGTCTACAGGGCTTATGAGCTGCGGGTTCCATATTCATCAGAGTGTCTTCGGAACTTTTGAGCTCTTTCCCCATACTCCTAAGGGAGTCTGCGGGTCTTGAGTGTGTACAGATGTATTATTATTATAAAAGAGTTTATTGTGTGCATATTTACCTGGATATGCATGGTATTATTTTATCGAAAATCTTGAAAAAGAAAAAAATGAAAAAAACACTCAAGGGCATAAGGCAGGTATAAATCAACGGCTCGCGAGCCACACGCGGCTCTCTTATCTTTAATATGCGGCTCGCGAAAATATGTTGGCAGAGCTCCTTTTTTCATCACAGTTAATACAAAAGGAAAATAAAAAAAATCAAGCTTTATTTACTGGGTATGAATTGAGACCCCATTAGATTAAAACATAAGTTTAATGTTAATGTACATGTAACAAAAATATATGTGTAAATATTGTTCATGTCTTGAGGCTCTCAAACATTTTCACTTTATCATATGTAAGTCTTAAGAAAGTTTGGCAACTCCTGGTATAAGGTATGAACAAATAATATATATTTATTTATTTAATTTAGGTTAAAATGAGTTCTTTGATATTTGGTGTAACAAAACTTCATTTATGAGGCAGATCTTGGTAGCAGTCTGGAGAAATTCCATTTTGGATCCACAGTAGGATGTTTCGGTGTCAGAAATAGGGAGGGGTCAATCTACTGTTTTATTTTTTTTTTGTTTTTGGGGGGGTTCGGTACTAAGAAGAGCGAAAAATATCTTAAGCAGATGACCGATTAAATTCTTCACGAGTCACGCATGGCTGGTTTCTCTAGCTGCCCCTTCTTTTGCTCCGGTTTATCTGGCGATCCCTTTACCTCATCTGAAGGCTATCAAGTTGTATCCGTTTGACAAGAGTTCCAGTCTACTGGCGATAACCTTGGTTTTGGCTGACATCAAAAGTCTCTGTATAAATTTTTTGATTGGCCAAAATTATTTTATTTTCCGATTTTCCTTTCTTTTTCATATTTTATATATATATATGCAGCGGAAGTTATGCGTGAAGCTTCTCTGAATTTTGATAGGTTTTAGTCAGAAATGCCCAGAATCTGGACCAGCAAACTTCCGCCATATTGCAGACGGGTTAATTCTTTTCTTCTACATCTTTTTTTTATTTGAGAGTTGCCGTCTCATTAGTCGAGAGTGGAGGATACAGAGAGAGAAAGGGGGGGGGGGTTAAAGGAAAGCAAAAGCCTTATTTAGATTTTAAATCTTTTATATATATATATATATATATATATATATATACACTAGCAGCATGGCCCGGCGTTGCCCGTGCTTGATTCAAAAACTCATACAGCAATCGCTATCACTTGATTTAAAATATTTTTGCCCTTCCTTGCCTTTAAAGGAGTGCCTTTTGTGGTGCTGATGTTACTACATGCCTTACTTCTTGCCTATCTCACACTGCGAATTTTTTCTAAGCTTTATACTAAACATTAAATCTGTTACAAAAAAAAGAACTAAATAAAATGAACACAAAACGATCAGCTTTAAAAAAGGACTCGTAACGAGAAAAACCGAATGAAAAAAATGTTAACAACAAATACTTTTTCACATCCAACCCAGTTCTGCGGAATCAGAATCAACGTTGAGTTTAAGCAAGCAAATGAGCCAATTGGAGTAAAGTGCCATGCAGATTTAAATTTTTCCCACTTGTGAAGAATGCAGCTATCGATTTTTTTTTTGCATGATAGCATTCGTGTCAGTCAACTGTTGGCTCTCACGCTGGCCAATATAATCTTTCTTCCTATTAGTGGCAGCCAGCTATAGGCTCTCACTCTGGCCAGTAGAAAATGGCCGCAAACTACATCAAAACTGCCGTAAAAGAATAAAAAAAATCGATTATTTCCACTATCGATGGGAGTTGGAAAATGCAAAGTTGGTCTTGGCCTTACCGCTAACTTGGAGCATGTGCATGTAAATTTTGGTGCAAATCCGTCGAAAATTGCGGACGTGCATTCCTTACACACACGTCCTGCCTTTTATATATATATATATATATATATATATATATATATATATATATATATATATATATATATATTTTCATATTTTAATATTTTATCGGGACTGACTATAAGAGTAACCCTGTACCGGTGACATTTAGTCAGTACAGCTGATCTCTCATCCCTAAATATGACTGGACACACTCCTATCTTTAACCAGCTAGCACAGTGAAGTAACAGAGAGCGGCAGAGATTAAGGATTCGGAGAGCCGAGTTCGAATTCATTTACATGTTAATACCCTTGGGAAAAGCAAGAATTCATCTCTTCTGCTCTGAAGAGGCATGGTGGAGTAATGGATTGTGGCTTGAATTGAGGAATCGAAGAGCCGAGTTCGAATTCCAGTCGAGTTCATTACATTCAATTACGTGCTAATAACCTTGGGAAAGGCATGAATCAAACTCTTCTGGCCTGAAGAGGCACGGTGGAGTAATGGATTGTGGCTTGGATTGAGGAATCGGAGAGCCGAGTTCGAATTCCAGTCGAGTTCATTACATTCAATTACGTGCTAATAACCTTGGGAAAGGCATGAATCCAACTCTTCTGGCCTGAAGAGGCGCGGTGGAGTAATGAATTGTGGCTTGGATTGAGGAATCGGAGAGCCGAGTTCGAATTCAGTCGAGTTCATTACATTCAATTACGTGCTAATAACCTTTGGGAAGGCATGAATCCAACTCTTCTGGTCTGAAGAGGCACAGTGGAGTAATGGATTGTGGCTTGGATTGAGGAATCGGAGAGCCGAGTTCGAATTCCAGTCGAGTTCATTACATTCAATTACGTGCTAATAACCTTGGGAAAGGCATGAATCAAACTCTTCTGGCCTGAAGAGGCCCGGTGGAGTAATGGATTGTGGCTTGGATTGAGGAATCGGAGAGCCGAGTTCGAATTCCAGTCGAGTTCATTACATTCACTTACGTGCTAATACCCTTGGGAAAGGCATGAATCCACCTTTTCTGGCCTGAAGAGTCACGGTGGAGTAATGGATTGCAGCTTGGATTGAGGAATCGGAGAGCCGAGTTAGAATTCCAGTCGAGTTCATTATATTCAATTACGTGCTAATAACCTTGGGAAAGGCATGAATCCAACTCTTCTGGCCTGAAGAGGCACGGTTTAGTAATGATTGAGGCTCGGATTGAGAAATTGGAGATCCGAGTTCGAATTCCAGTCAAGTTCATTACATTCACTTACGTGCTAATACACTTGGGAAAGGCATGAACCCTCTTCTTCTCCCCCACCAGGGCAGACTGTGTTCTTTAAAGTAACCTTGAATTCAAAACTGTATGTAGACCTGTCATAACTCATAATATACAGCGAGAAATGATCCCGACTACGCTAAGCTGAAAGTTTCTTATCACACACTTTTCGCTAGTGGAACTCCTTCCCGGCTCCATACTTTCCAGCCAATTTTAATCTGTAAAACTTAAAATGCAATGTCGCTTTCTCCCCATTACTAATGTTTCTGATCCTAATTCCTCCACACCTTAAAACCCCTTGCTTGATAGTGGCTGTACTGATACCAATTAAATTTTTTTTTTAAATTATAAGGAAACCTTCAGCAAACATTGACCTAGCAGTCAGTACTAATGTAGTTTTAAATTCATCAAATCTTTCTCTAAAAATTTCTTCGGAAAAAAGGTCTCTCAAGTCCAGTCGCTGTTATTGCTCTTTCCAGTATTGATATTAGCCTTTTCCCTACAAGGAAACATTTGGCATTCATTGACCGAGCAGCCAGTATTTCTTTGGCTTCAAATTTATAAAATCTTTCTCTTAAAACAATTATTCATGAAAACAGGTCTCTCAAGTCCAGTAGATTTTATCGCCCTTTCCAGTATTGATATTAGCCTTTTCTTTACAAGGAAAAATTTGGCATTCATTGACCGAGCAGCCAGTACTGCTTTCCGGTGAAATTTATGAAATCTTTCTCTTAAAACACTTTTTAGGAAAACAGATTTCTTAAGTCCAGTAGATGTTATCGCTCTTTTCAGTATTGATGTTAGCCTTTTCCCTACCAGGAAACATTTGAAATTCATTGACCGAGCAGCCAGTACTGCTTTCGTATTAAATTTATAAAATCTTTCTCTTCAAACAATTATTCAGGAAAACAGGTCTCTCAAGTCCAGTAGATGTTATCGTTCTTTCCAGTATTGATATTAGCCTTTTCCCTACAAGGAAACATGTGGCATTCATTCACCGAGCAGACAGAACTGCTTTCGTATTAAATTTATAAAATCTTTCTCTTAAAACACTTTTTAGGAAAACAGATTTCTTAAGTCCAGTAGATGTTATCGCTCTTTCCAGTATTGATATTAGCCTTTTCACTCTCTTTTAGCCTTTCCAGTTACACGTGCCATGATATAAACATAATTTCGTGACTTGAAGTTTTGATGTTCCTCAGAGTGTGTGATTTGAAGAACTCAATTTTCGACCTGATTTCGAATTTCGGCCCAAATTGGATCTTTGGCAGGAATTTGGGCTATTTGCCCGAATCAGTGTTAAAGTAAGGTTTTAAAGTAGCATGGAGTGAACTGAAGTGTTCAAAGTTATTTCTTCAAAATTATCGTTGATGTTTTCTAAGCGAGACCAGAGGTTCCTTTAGTTGCGGGAAGAGTCACGCGACTAACCCTCATCAGGAGCTAGCTAAGTATAAGCGCGGAATGTGGCTTTTAAGATAGTTAATAATAAATATACCTGATTTTCTTCACCTGTAGAAGGACTCTGAGTTTCATGCACAGATCAATTTTCAGATAGATTTGACAGATAGATAGATAGATAGATAGATAGATAGATAATCGACACTGAGAGACAGATCGATAGATAGATAATTAACACAGATAGATAGATAGATAGATAGATAGATAGATACTCAACATTTAGAGACAGATCGACAGACAGATAATTAACATAGATAGATAGATAATTAGATAGATAGATAGATAGATAGATAGATAGATAGATAGATAATCGACACTCAGAGAGAGATCGATAGACAGATAATTAACACTGATAGATAGATAGATAGATAGATAGATAGATAGATAGATACTGTTAATATTAGCCACTTCGCTACAAGGAAACATTTGGCATTCATTGACCGAACAGCCAATTCGTAGTGGTGTTTATTCACAGTTAATAAAGAAAAAGCAATCTGTAGAGAGCCATGATTACGTACGGCCTGAAGTTAGATGGCACAAATAAAAATAGTGAAATTATTTAGATTCAATGAAAAAAAAATTTCTGGCAACAGAGAAAGGAATTTACGATGCCGACCTGTGAACAAAAAGCTTGCTAAATCACATGTATAAATATCTATATCTATATAATCTGATGTAGACCTTTTTTTTTCTAAAAGATTTTATCGATAAAGTTTTACTGACTAAAAATGAAAACTTCATTTTATATCCTCATGCCATTTCATTGCCTGTGAAGATGGCGTCTTTTCAGTTTTCGTTTGACAGGCTGACCTGTTTATTTCCAGGTAGACATGCAGTTTGGGGCGAGAATTTAATGAAGTAAAAAGCAAAGAACGAAAGAAAGAGAATCCTGAGAAGCATGATTCTGTCATACCTTCGCAACCCACGACAAAAAAAGCAATGAGAATTAAGAGAATATATATATATATATATATATATATATATATATATATACCCAAGTATATGATTGTTGTATGCAGAATAAATACCATTAACCAACAATTGCGTATAAATGTTGAACAGATTATAATCTTCTTTCTCTCCCTTCTCTCGCTCTCTCTCTCTCTCTCTCTCTCTCTCTCTCTCTCTCAATATATATTTAAACGTACCAAACTCCATTCGCAACATACTAGTTGAAAAATGCAAGAATAATAGCCTCATACAGATGTAAAAGAAAAGATTAAAAATAATGGAAGCATTAATAAAAAAAAATAAAGGAAAAAGCAGCACTCAATAAGATTACCTATGAACACGGCCACAATGTGCTGACCGTGTTTGGAAAATAAACCATTCCTATAACGTTAGACACGTACATAAATCTTAATTACATCCATATGTAAAAGAAAAGATTAAAAATAATGGAAGCACTAATAAAGAATAAAGGAAAAGCAACACTAAATAAGATTACCTATGAACACGGCTAAAATGTGCTGACCGTGTTTGGAAAACATTCTGCGTCCAGAAATGAAAACACTTGCATGAATACAAGAAAAATTAAATAAAAAGCTTAATCACGGTACTTTGTCTTTCGCCTTTAACTAAATTTGTATATAATTATTTATTCGAAAATTATAGCATAAATATGTTATAAAATCACTACAAAAATAGCCATTTTGTTTCAACACTTCTGGTGTCTTATCAAGTGATGGTGTTTAATATAGAGTAAAAGGGTTTTAAAAGCTTCAAATCAATCAAACATCCCTCCCTAGAGGAAACGCTGTTACATAAGCTGGAATGACCAATCAGAATATACATATACATATATGTTCCTCCAAGCGATAACTAAGGTTTGAAATCTATTTTTAAAAAAATCAAATATTTCTTGACGCTTTTATTTTGGTTTCATTTTCAAGGTAATGGATTAAATTTAATATCTTATATAAGCAAAATACTTGGTTGTATTTCAGAACGAATTTAAAATTATTGGAATTATTTTTATTGTAAATAAATGGCTGATTATAGTCATATTTACAAATCTATCAGCACAGTGTACTTCAAAAATAGAATATATTATTCTGAAACTTTATTTAATGAACATTAGCTGATTTAAAGTTTAATTAATATGATTTGAAACAAATATTACTTTTAGTTTAAAATATTGCAGAAAAGTATTTTATTTTTAGATGGGTGTTTTTTTATGAGGTGTTGACAACTATCTCGGTAGGCTCATGTTTTGGAAATATTTTCTACGGAGGACATATCTGTAAAATTACTTGAAGAATATAACATGAGTATTTTATATATTTATATATATATATATATATATATATATATATATATATATATATATATATATATATATATATATGTGTGTGTGTGTGTGTGTGTGTGTGTGTGTGTGTGTGTGTATATATATATATATATATATTTTGAACAATAAGAAAATTAAAAATTAAAAAATTAAAATCATTAGACACACTGGGTTGTAGATTAATATTCTTTCGTTTTTTTTATTATTATTATTCCATTTAAATTCCTATATATTTATATATTTCCTATATATCCATTTATATATATATACATATGTATATTCGAGGTTGGTGCAAAAAAAAATGTCGTTTTCTGACGTTAAGTTGAACGTCAAAAAAATATATATATATAATCTTTATAAATTTATATAAAATATTGTAAGTAATCTAATATTTTATTGTAATCTAATATTTTATTGAATTACTTTGCTTTTAAATTTTGTATAGTTACGGCTCTTATTTTTTGATAATGACGCGTATGGATGTCAGTATTTACAAAAAATCAACA
>CAHIKZ030000095.1:877500-890000 GCA_903632075.3 Acanthosepion pharaonis
TACTTTAAGTTTAAAATAACAAAAAACAATGTTTTTTTAAAACAAACAGTAGCGCTTGTCAACACATCGTAACTCACTTGACGAGTTCTTGACACTTTTATTATTTTTCTAAGGAGACATTATCTGTTAAAACATAATTTAAGAAAATGGCGGGTGAACGCTTTTCGTGTATTTTTTAAACACTCAGTAATTTTTAAAATGTTGGAAAATGTTCTCCATAATCTAATTTTAGGAACGTTGAATTTAAAATTTACTATAGCCATCGCGCTTATTACCTGATTATGTCGTGTATGGTCTACCATACTTTCAAACAGGGTCACGTTACGTATACGTAAAAAGAATTAAAAATTAGAAAAATATATTTGGTTAAAACGACTTTTAATGCGTTTTTTAATTTTCGATTCTTGAATTTAGTTTTCAGTTCATAACAATATCACCTAACTGGATATTCCGGAAAACGTGTTTGTTGAACTGATGAAATTTGCCATGATGTCAGTCGAGTTCAGTTTCGACGGCACCATGTACAGGGAGGTTGATGGTATTTCGATCGGTTCCCCGTTCGGACCTATCTTATCTTTGTTTGGTTCCAGGAAGAGAGTGTACTACTAAAATCTGATAAACCTGACATTTATTTCCGTTGCGTTGATGACACTTTTTGTCTCTTCGATAACGAGATTAAAGCGGACCAATTTCTTGCGTCCCTTAACAATATACATCCGGCCTTGAAATTTACACAGGAAAAAAGGAGGTTGATTCGTCTCTTCCCTTTCTTGATGTACTCGTCAGCAGATCTATGTCAGGTTTTATTACTTCTGTGTACCATAAACTGAAATTTACCGGTTTATATATCTGTTGGGATTCCTTTTGTACCAGGAAACGCAAAATTAATTTAATTAAAACCTTTACGCATAGGGCTCTCATGATCTGTTCGGACATCAAGTTAGATGATGAACTTAGATTTATTACTTCTACTCTCTGCAACAATGGCTACCCATTGGGCATTGTTCAAGCAATTATTAAGAACAAAATTGCTGAATTTAACAAAGTGAAACCCGCTATAGAAAAAAGATGCCCTGTGTACCTACGCCTTCCTTGGCTGGGTAGTATCAGTGATAGGTTTGCTAAGCAGGTTTCTACCGGAGTTCGACATTGTTACTTTGCCGCTATTTTCTCTGCCAGGCCTGTCCCTCCGTCTATACGTAAAGATGTTCTCCCACAACATCATAAAAATTATTAATTTATTCATTTAAATGTAGTTGCGGTTCACACTACATAGGAAGAACGACGCAATGGCTGGATGTTAAAATAAAACAACACGTTCCAGCGAAAATCCGAAACCGGAAGTAGACGCCTTCGGACATTTTGACCAATACATACGGGTCTTCCATCGCAGATCACCTTATAAATAGCCATAATTGTGCTGTTAGTTTTAGTGGTGACGCTTTTACCATCCTTAGCAAGTCCCACTCAAATTATCACCTAAAAGTGTTGGAGGCCATTTATATTCTACTTTTAAAGCCTTCTCTTTGTAAACAGAAGGACTTTATATTAGGCTTCCAACTAATTATCATTTGAATATTTTTTGTTGTTCTCTCCCCACAATACACTTTGTCCATTGTTTTTTTATTATATAATTATTTACCTCGATTTAGCTCTGTTGAGCGAGGTACGAAACCGGTTAGCTAGTCCGTTTTTCATTTTTACTTTTTAGTATCATGTGTGGTAATAATAAAACTAATTTTTGTATGTTTATGACAGTGATAAAATTTTGTACCAAAAACATTTTTAAATACATATATATATATATAAATAATATATATATATATATATATATATATAAATAATATATATATATAAATAATATATATATATATATATATATATATATATATACATATATATATATATATATATATATATATATATATATATATATATATATATATATATATATATATATATATGTGTGTGTGTGTGTGTGTGGTACATAAAATAAATACATATACAAATACATCCATGCAAAACATAAGTAAACATATATGCAATGCATACACTTTCACAGACACATATACATACACACATATATACACACGTGTATATATATATATATGTATACAAATATACATGTACAGACACATACATATATAAACGCATACACATACATGAACATACTCACACGTAAAAACCCCTATAATATATATATATATATATACATCTCATTATATGTATATATATATATACATACACACACAATAATGCACATATATATACATCCATATATAATACACTACACACACACACACACATATATATATATATATTCAAAACTTTAAATGCATAATATATATATATACATATATACATATATATATATATATATATATATATATATATATATATATATATATATATATATATATATATAAAAAGAAAGAGGTTGTAGTGGTTCCAACGAGAGAAAAGTATGCATATTAAAAAGAAGAGAAGAGAGGTGCCGCAAACGTTTTTTGGTTGTAATGTGGATTTATTTAGAAAAAATATTATGCTTTGTTTTACATAATTTTACGACACGTGTTTCTGGTCTCGCGACCGTCTTCAGGTAAAAGTGGAGATTTCCACATATTATTAAAAATAATTAATTTTTCCTCATGTTCAATGTTAAATATTCTCGATATGAGACATTCTCTGTTTGTGTGTTGGTAATCCGAATTTCTTTCTTAAACACGTGTCGTAAAATTATGTAAAACAAAGCATAATATTTTTTCTAAATAAATCCACATTACAACCAAAAACGTTTGCGGCACCTCTCTTCTTATATATATATATATATATATATATATATATATATATATATCACTGCCATGAACAGACAAAAAATTAGTTTTATTATTACCACTCATGATAATAAAAAGTAAAAATGAAAAAAGTGCCTGCTAACCGGTTTCGTAATTCGCTCAACAGAACTAAATCGAGGTAAATAAGTATTTTCTTTGGATACGATCTACGTTGCTTTTATCTTTAGAAAAATTTTCGTTGTCTTTGTTGGAAATATATCTTATTTTTAGGTAACCATTGCAAAGAGGATGCGGATATGTACCATAAAACTATCAACTTCCCTATTAAAAACAAATGCAACTGCCGTAAAAATATAATCTGTCCTTTAAACGGTCAATGTATGACTTATAATATTGTATACCGAGCGGGCATGCATTCCGGTTATGATGTTAAATTTTATTTTGGTTCAACCGAAAATCCTTGAAAATTTCGTTTCTACCATCATCGAATGATTTTAAGTAGCATAAAATATAAAAACAGGACTTCTCTCTCTAAATATTTCTGGAAGTTAAAGAATGATGACAAATTACTTTCCATCAACTGGGATATTATAACAGCCAAGTCTTATAACGGGAAAGGAAATAGTTGTAACCAATGCCTTGTTGAAAAATTGGTTATCTTAAAACACTTAAATAACCCGATCTTATTAAGCAAGAGAAATGAATTGGCGGTTACATGTAGGCATAAAAATAAATATCTTTAACATATCGTTATTTTTAATGCATTTACTGACTATTTTTAAAATGAATTACTGCTTGATTTCTGTATTTAAATAACAAAAATCAATCTCCCTCATAAATGAATTTTTTAAATGTTTTCTTACATACATATAAAAATGCCGTTTATTTTAAAAGCGAAATATAATTTTTAAAATTAACTGTAATCCCAGTATAATACATAACTACACCAAATTTGCGATAACCAGATATATTCTTTAAAATTCGAATTACGCAACGGTCAGTCCATACCCAGTATATGAAGATTGTGTTGCGCCTGAAACTCAGAGTCGTGCTAGCAGTGTCGAATAATATGTCTAATCATTAATATATACTTAGTAGTCCTGTTTTATTACATCGAGCACTGTTTTAGTAATACCACCATTATATGTGATATATATATATATATATATATATATATATATATATATATATATATATATATATAAGCACATTTCATTGAATACGACAGACAAGGTGCTTTTGTTTAGTTTTTATACAATTTCTCATGTGATCTATTTTTTTTAGATGATAAATTATATCAGAAATGTCCGATCAAAATTTGTAAATAACTATATAGGCCACACTACAACATGTTTGACACGCAGACTCACTTTACACATTTCTGACGATAGCTCAATTAGATCTCATTAAAATATTTGTGGAGATCTACCGGACACTATTTGTAACATACTTGTTGACAACACTAATATAATAGCATCATCTACATGCAAAAAAGGGCTAAAAATAATGGAAGCCTTCCTAATAAAAATAAACAAAAAAAACTAAAACTCAATAATATCAACTACGAACATGGACACAATATCTTCACCATGTTTTGAAAAATGAAAACATTTTATAAAACATACATACAACAAACTATTTCTTATTTAACAGTTAAAATATTTCAACCTTGAAAATGGCTGAATGTATAGCCGAAAGCGCTCGGATAAAAAGAACATTCGGACAGTTTTTATATAATTTATCATCCGAAAAGAAAAAAATTATTAGATCTTATGGGAAATTGTATAAAAAAACTAAATAAAAGCACCTTTGTCTATCGTATTCAATGAAATCTACATGAAAGAAGGATTGCTGCCTAAACACACACACACGCACACACACACACACACACACATATATATATATATATATATATATATATATATATATATGGAATAAATTATGACCATGGAATATTAGTGTTTAAGCCTTTTTATTATCTATCTATCTATCTATATATATCTCTCTCTCTCTATATATATATATATATATATATATATATATATATATATATATAAAAAAGGTTTAAACACTAATATTCCATGGTCATAATTTATTCCATTGAATCGTAAATACGATCCAATTCATCAGACCTACAAATTCAAATATGTATATTTTCCACTATATTATATATATATATATATATATATATATATATATATATATATATATATATATATATATTAGGCAGAATATTTTCATTCAAACAGGTTTGGGTAAATAATTTAGACATATCATGTTGATTAAATTTAATACAGTCAACTAGTTGTCCAAAACAAACCTCCTCCGCCAAATTGCGTCTTGCAAAAAGGCAACATTTTATATCAATCTAAATATCATTTAGGAGATAGTAGCTGTGATGAAAATGTCAATACGTACGTTGGCTTTACTACGACGATGCTAACAAAAAGACTTACATTTCATTTAGCTAAACACAGCTCAATACATAAGCACTTAAAGGGACAATCGTACTCACACTCATAGAGGAGACGGGTATTAGTTGAAAAGGCATCTATATTGCACAAAAACAATAAAAAAGAAAAGCTAAATATCCTTGAGGTCCTTTATATAAGAGAGTTAAAGCCCCCGTCCCTAATAAAGTCAATTATGAGTATAGCAAAAATTCCTTAATTACTTATGAAAAAGATCAGTATATACGTACGTACAAAATCAAAAGAGATTACTTCCCTTACACTGAAAAATGTGACCTTTGAACTTTGAAATCTATAACGCTGCATAAGCAGTAAAAAAAAAAAAGACACACAAAAAAAACGAACCGTTGAAATGTTTTAACGTCACAGAAACACATCTACATACTCACAGTCGAGTTAACCTCCTGAGGATGGTCTCAGATGAGATTGTAAGTACTTGGGAAAATAAAAATAAAAACTATTCCAAAGAAAATTTTGGTACGTTTCTTACCCAATTTTCTAAATCTACCAAAAAACTTATCCGCGAACTTGAAAGGATCACAACAAAAAATAATCGACATGATATATCTAAATTATTTAACGAAACAAGTTTGAATATATATATATATATATATATATATATATATATATATATATATATATATATATTCGTCTCTACCGGCCTGGATGTTCGAGAAATCGTCATTTACTATACTCGAAAAATACTTTTTTGTTTTTTTTTTGCATTTTACATCTTTAAAAATTGAAATGATGGATTCGGCCGTTTTCCTTTGATATTTCAACACATTTGTTGTGAATGTTGGCTCAGCTTTTTAATTGTCTTTTCATTCATTTTGATTCTTCTACAGCTATACTCCATCTGAAAATATTTATGCACACAAACACACACACACATATAGTCTAAGAAATATAGTCTTAAGGTGTGCTATATTTATGAGATAAAGTGCTCAATATCAGAGAGCATATGTAAATATAAAGTGAACATTGAAATCAACACTTAAAGGCGACAGGCTTTTTGTTGCTAGACGCAATCGTCAGGCCACGTGTGTTGTGTTTTTTCTCGGCTGTTTATATATACGGGTCAGTGTTGCGTTGTGGGTAGTCTATTTTGGCGGTTATTTTGCCGGAAGTCGTTTATTTATTTATTTATTTGGGTTAATTTATTTTGTTTGTTTTTATTTATTTTTTATTTTTTATTCTTTTTTTTATTTTTTTCTCATCTTATATATTTATTTATTTATTTTTATTATAATCGGTGTTTTATTAACGTAGTAAAAATTTGTTTATATCGCTTATTTAATAGTTTTGTTTTTAGTTTGGGAAGATAATTAAAGCTATTTATACAATTTTGGGTTTGATTGCTGTAGTTTATTCTATTATTTTAGCGGGAGCAGTTTTTAATTTGTTTATTACTTTGTTTATTTATTTGGTTTGATTATCTTTACTTGTTTTTTTCTAACGGTTAATTTATCGGGAGCGGTTTGTTAACTAGTGAATTCTTTAACCGACAATTTTTCTTACTGCTCTAACCATCTAACCCTTATCTTGTTGAAACCAATACTTGAGTAAACACCCTGTCTTAACAGTGTAAATAACCTTTACCTGTATGCGTTGTGGACGAGCGGTTTAAACAATATTCATATATTAAAGAACTGCCTGAGAAGTGGCCACAAATCATTGAAAATAATGATAGATATATAACTGAATAAAAAGTAATTGTACTTTATTTTTGTAAGAATAAAATTGATAAACAAAAAACCGGGAAATATTCACGGCTAAACCTAATAAATATCCCGAAAATATATTTGTTACTTTCTACATCAAGCAGCCATCTCTGAGATTATATCTTATTTTGATATTTTTTTTATATTATCTTATCGATTCATCTTCTGGTTCTGGAGTTTTCCTGTAATCATGAACAACATTAAATCAACTCCTTATTTCCTGTCGTTAACATAATTACCATCTGACCTTTCTTTCTATTAGCAAGGCTTTTTCAAAAAGATATTGTTGGTCGCCGCCCTTGTTAGTATTCGTTAAGATTATTAAAAACGAAGTCGTCCAAATATCCGTTCTGTTATTATGTTTTGTCGTCTGTTTCGCACAACAATTTCCCGCCTTCTCTTTGTCGCTGCTGATATATGTGTTGGCGGTTTGTCGCCATCTTGGAGCCAAAAATGGCAGACCGAAACTTTCTAAATGCAAGTGATTAAAAATCACAACGCGACGCTAATCTTACGATGGTGTTATATTAAAATAGTATTTTCTTTTTAGAAAACAATTCTTAAAAGTTGGGTTTTAAAGTGTGATTAAGAAGTTGTGTGTGCAGGTAGTGTGGCGATTGGTCGCTAGAAAATTAACCAGGTGGGTTCGAATTCCGACCGAGTTACTGACGGTCACTTTCACACAAATACCCTTTAAAAAGGTATGAATCCGTCGACTTTCCACACAGCTATGGGTTAAATAGCATGGCAGACTAGGATTAATTGGCAACCGGTCTAGAAGAAGAAAACTAAAAATGGTCAATTCCCTGTACCCCCTCAGTAACTACCTGCCACTTCTTGCTATCAGCTACCATTTTAATAGCCAAATCAAACCAAAAATGAATTATCTCTATCTATAAAAGGCAGGATGTGTGTGTGTGTGTGTGTGTGTGTGTGCGTGTGTGAGTGTGTGTGTGTGTGTGTAACGAATGCACGGCTGCAATTTTTGACGGATTCGCACCAAAATTTACATGCACATGCTCCAAGTTAGCGGGAAGGTCAAGACTGACTTTGCATTTACCAACTCCCATCAATAGTGGAAATAATTGATTTTTTCATGCTTCTATGGCAGTTTTCATGTAGTTTACGGCCATTTTCTCACGGCCAGAGTGAGAGCCTATAGCTGGCTGCCACGAATAGGCAGGAAGATTCTATTGGCCAGCGTGAGAGCCAACAGCTGACTGACACGAATGTTAACTAGCATGCAAAAAAATCGTTAGCTGCATTCGTCACAAGTGGGAAAAATTTAAATCTGCATAGCACTTTACTCCAATTGGCTCAATTGTTTGCTTAAACTCAACGTTGATTCTGATTCCGTAGAACTGGGTTGGGTGGGAAAAAGTATTTGTTGTTAACATTCTTTTTTCATTCGGTTTTTCCAGTTACGAATTCTTTTTTAAAGCTGATCGTTTTGTGTTCATTTTGTTTAGTTCTTTTTTCGTAACAGATATAATGTTTAGTATAGAGCTTAGAAAAAATTCGCAGTGTGAGATAGGCAAGAAGTAAGGCACGTAGCAACATCAGCACGACAAAGGGCACTCATTTAAAGGCAAGGAAGGGCAAAAATATTTTTAGTCAAGTGATAGCGATTGCTGTATGAATCGTACGATTTTTGAATCAAGCACGGGCAACGCCTAGCCATGCTTCTCGTTACTGTCATATATGAGAAGGAGCTATATAGTCTTCCCTTTCGAGTCTCAATAGACTCCAAAAGCGTCCTTGTGGGTGACAAATTATTTTCTACCCTACAACCCCTTTCTCACAGACTATGACTATTTCCATGGAGATCATTCAGATGAACTACACTCCTTACATACACCAGTTCTAACCTACACGGCTAAGACCAGACATGCCACGCATACGTAGCGAACTACCCTGAGTTGTAGCCTCTCTCTGACTGTTTATTTGTTATCGAACTCATCCAAGGGTTTTGGAGATAGACCGCCATAACCATATATATCCTGAAACAACATTACATTTTTTTACGCTTAGATATAAATTAAATTTAAATTTAAACAAGGGAATGACTTCTAGAGTACTAAGATTTCATTTTTTCTCTTTGATTTAAAATGAAATTTAAATTTGAAAAGAGAATGACTCATATCTGAAATATAGTAGGAGAAAGCCAGAAGATGGAGGTCACATCGCAATTATTCTCGATATATAAAAAATTGTATATCGGTATCAAATAATATATATATATATATATATGTGTGTGTGTGTGTGTGTGTGTGTGTGTGTGTGTGTGTGTGTGACAATATATATGCTCATCGAATGTGCACAGACGCAATATATTCCTTAGTTTCACCAATTCTAACCTTCACGACTAAGACCCGCCATGCCACGCCCATTGTAGCGAATTAACCTGAGTTGTAGCCTCTCTCCGTCTGCCTGTTTATTTGTTATCGAACTCATCCTAGGGTTTTGGAGATACACCGCCATAACCATATATATCCTGAAACTACATTTTTTACCCTTGGGATATAAATTAAATTTAAATTTGAACAAGAGAATGGCTTCTAGTGTACTAGGATAAGTATATTTCATTTTGATCAATATTTTTTTTTTGATTTAAAATGAAATTAAAATTTTGAAAAGGGAATAACTCCTATCTAAAATATAGAAAGAGAAAGTGTTGTGGTGTGCTCCCTCTAATCAGGCTATTGTGGACTCTTCCACTTACTATAAAGTTAGTAGAAAAAGTAAGCCTCGAAGGGACAGTGACATAGACTGAACGCTGGTCAACCGACACACACTCCCAAGTCATGTAACACAATTCTGTTGTGATTACTGTTCAATACACTATTTATCTGCAAACTCTTGTTTTGTTATATATATATATATATATATATATATATATATATATATATATATATAATTATTTATTTAAAAATATGATTCCAAAACGCTACATAAGAAGTCTCATGTTTCAAAACAAGAGCCGAAAACTTCAATATTATTATTTAAATTAAATTGAGTTAAAATAAGCTGTGTTCCATCTTCAAGCGAAATTTTTTTGGGAATAACGTATATCTGAAATTTACGTGTTTTAAAAATTGAAATCAAAATTTCCATGGTAACAGCTAGGGCGAATTGTTTAAATTTGGTAGGCGAGTGTTGGGTGTTAATAATAAGTATCAGTATAGAGTTACTTTCATAGATGTCAATTTTTAAAACACGTAAATTTCAGATATACGTTATTCCAAAAAAAAAATTTCGCTTGAAGAAGGAACAGAGCTTAACCATGTTATCAATATATGTAGGTGTTTATTGGGGCCATCAGTCGCTAATGTTGCTTTCTTTCCGTCCAGCACGCTTATCCCGCGGCGGCAAGACTTCGTGTCTCCTCTCCTCGCTGTGTAAATCGCATCTCCAGTTGTTTATTGAGGCTATCGGTCGCTCGTGTTGTTTTCATTCCGTCGAACACGCTTATCCCCCGGCGGCAAGTCTTCGTGGCTCCACTCCTCGCAGTGTAAATCGCGTCTCCAGGTGTTTATTTAGGCCATCAGTCGCTCCTGTTGCTTTCTTTCCGTCCAGCACGCTTATCCCCCGGCGGCAAGCCTTCGTGTCTCTTCCCCTCGCTGCAGCCTTAAGTGTAAATCGCGTCTCCAGCGTAAGCAATCCTTTATCAGTTGTTGGTTCACTGCACATTTAAAAGATAACGAAAGATGAAAATAAACGAGAACTCGAACCCTGTTATCAATATATGTAGGTGTTTATTGGGGCCATCAGTCGCTGGTGTTGCTTTCTTTCCGTCCAGCACGCTTATCCCGCGGCGGCAAGCCTTCGTGGCTCCACTCCTCGCTGTGTAAATTGTGTCTCCGGGTGTTTAATGAGGCCATCAGTTGCTCGTGTTGCTTTCTTTCCTTCGAGCACGCTTATCACCCGGCGGCAAGCCTTCGTGGATCCTCCTCGCTGTGTGGTCGTCTCAGGTGTTTAATGAGGCCATCAGTTGCTCGTGTTGCTTTCTTTCCCTCGAGCACGCTTATCACCCGGCGGCAAGCCTTCGTGGATCCACTCCTCGCTGTGTAAATCTCGTCTCCAGGTGTTTAATGAGGCCATCAGTTGCTCGTGTTGCTTTCTTTCCGTCGAGCACGCTTATCTCCCGGCGGCAAGCCTTCGTGTCTCCTCTCCTAGCTGCAGCCTTAAGTGTAAATCGCGTCTCCAGGTGTTTATTGAGGCCATCAGTCACTCGTTTGGGGTGGATAGGTAGATTATGTTATAATACTAAGAGTATTAGTTACAATGCATTTGTAACAATGCATCTGTTAGTATTTTGTTATATTACCAATAATATTTGATGCAATTACGCCTGTAGCACTTCCTTACATTACGCCCAATAGTATTTTTAATTGTTACCTAGTAGTAATTTGTTACATAAAACCTGGTAGCATTTTTATTTGTTACAGTATCTATTTAAATTATACCTTGGAGTATTTGTCGTTCTGACATATCAGCTCTTCCATTCGACTTTTCCTTTTACTAGATCTATGCCCATCTCAACATCACGACGTGTAGCTGGCAGCACAAACAGGCGGCATAGGAAATATTCATAGAACACCCTGTAACTCATTAAATGTAAACTAGAACAGCCCTCAATCTGTCCTGTGAGTACCAGAATTTACAAGCCTTCTTTCCTCGTTGTTTAACCTGGAAATCTCAACTGTCTCTTCCGGAGGTTAAATGTAAGTTTGTTTTTTTTGTTTTTTGAATTTTCGCCAAAACTTCGTCGTTGCTCACATGTTCGGCACATGGTATCCTAAGCATCCTACTGTAGAACGATATTCTTCTTCATCTTTGAAGATATCGGCTCGCACACTCTATCATACAGCAGGACATAAATAACAACATTTTCATACTATATTCCTTGTTTCTAGTGAAGTTTATCTATTTCGGAGTTAATCTGTTTAGCATTTGGAAGGCTTCATTGGTTAGCCCAACAGGCCGTCGGATATCAGCGTCACACATTGCACAGATACATAGGGGCATCCATATATAAAAACGAACTAACATAGATAGATAGATAGATAGATAGATAGATAGATAGATAGATAGATAGATATGAACAAACTAACAAAGATAGATATCAACAAAGATATATAAGGAACATACTAAAAGAGATAGATAGATAGATAGATAGATAGATAGATAGATAGATAGAAAGAAAGAAACTAACAGATAGAAAGAAAGAAATGAACAAACATAGATAGACAGAAATGAACAAACTAACATAGATAGATAGATAGATAGATAGATAGATAGATAGATAGATAGACAAACTAACAAAGATAGACAGTTAGATACGTTGATAGAAAGAAATAAACAAACTAACATAGATAGATAGATAGATAGATAGATAGATAGATAGAAAGAAAGAAAAGAAAGAAAGAAAGAAAGAAAAGAAATGAACACAGATAGATAGATAGAATGAAAAAAAAAAAAGAAAAAAGAAAGAAAATGAACATAGATAG
>CAHIKZ030000095.1:895000-970000 GCA_903632075.3 Acanthosepion pharaonis
ATATTAGTGATAAATATACACATATATATCAATCATATGTCTAATATATATATATATATATATATATATATATATATATATATATTTAAGACATTTTTTTATGTTTATACATTTTTTTAGACACAAATACCTAAGAAAATGCTCTGTTTATAATAAACAGTATTAACAACATATATATATATATATATATATATATATATATATATATATATATATATATAACATCTTTTCGGTCTACAAACAATTATTTTCGTCTCCAAGTTTTAATTTTAAAAGGAAAAAAATATGCCTGAGGATGAATAAAGGATTATTCAAAATACTTGCATTTAAAAAAAAATATAAACTGGAAACAACAGACAACGGTTTTATAAATGAGGATCACATCATTCTATGGATTAACAGTGTTTAATGCATACATTATATTCTACTAGCGATGGGATATCGCCAATAATAGCATTAATATTGCTGATTGATTCAATGCGGGATTATTTCTTTGTATATATATATATATATATATATATATATATATACATATATATATATATAATTTATTTAAACTCGGTGGGTGAAGAAAACTGGATAACATAATTTTCAAGGTAATAGGCATCCGAATAAAAAATTCGAAAAAAAAAACAAACAGGGCGAAAAAAATCGTCTAGTACCTTAAATTTAATTCCTCCTTACCCAGTTCACACTGATGATCCCATGTGGAGAAACCTAGGTAGGTAGTACTTGGCTCATTAGGATTTATACATACATATATATATATATATATATATATATATATATATATATATATATATATATATATATGTCTGTCTGTGTCTCTGTGTGTGTGCGTGTTTTCGCGCGCGCGATGAATTTTAATTTATGTTTATTATTTTAAGGAAAAGTATAGAAATACTTTCAACAAGAATTTTTACGAATTGCGAATGCGGACATATATGCTGTTGTAAATATTTAGAAATGTTAGAAATATAATTCAAATGAAAAATCAGCCGCAGAGACAACGTTATCGTAGTGTGTCCAACATAAATACTTTTATACCGTTGGAAATATAATATCCCTGAGCGCTTTTACATTTGTAGATAATGTTGGTTTTCTGCAACAAGTTAGTAGGTAAGGTAGGTCATTACGAATTAAATATGCTAATTTTAGCGTCGTATATAATTAATTTTGATTTTTAACAGGATCTCTGATGGATGTATTAGTATTTATTAAATTTTTGGAAATTATGACCAGGCTGCCCCAGTTTTGTGATCTCTCTCTCTCTCTCTTACTGAATTGGTATGCGATGAATTGGATAATAGATTTCAAAGAGAATGCCCAAAAAGTAAGAGTAAGCTTTTTCTATTTTTGAAGAGTGCTTTGGCAGGTTTTCTATGATCTTTTGGGGGGAAAAACGTGTGATCAGTAATTAAGTCTGGTGATGGATTTAATCACGAAAACAAGATATGACGCTGTTTTATGATAATGCTTATTTTTGTCTAAATAAAAGCAAACGTTATTTTAGCCGATACCTATATTTGAGTAAGGCCTCCATTTTATTTTAAACACTATATATATATATATATATATATATATATATATATATATATATATATATATATATATATATGCCTCCGTTCCAGTCCGGTGGAAAAATAAATGATGTTTAAAATAAAATAGAACGTCTATGTATTGTTCGCTTGAGAGGAATCCGAAATAGTCTTCAGGCTTCAGCAGAAATGCAAGTAACAAGAACTCACCTCATTGCCATTTTGTCACGTGTGCCACAAAAGAAATAGCATAAAGTGAGGAAAATGGAAATACAGAGGACCAACTTAAACAAAAAAGTTTTATTATAATTTTAGGGATTAGGGACAGTGGCTAAAAAGGAAAAAAAAAACGTAAAGACTTACCGGCAAGAGGTTAGAAATAATTCAACATAACTTCCGTCAGGAGTTGCTGATGTTTTGCATAGTTTACGTGTCAGGTTAGCGAATGCTAGTAAACAGACTGCTCTGAATCAGATTTCTGCAGCAACTGACTTCGCCAGCCAACTCCCTTAATTTCGGCGCCAACCAACGAATACCCGGATGAAAAACCACCATTTGTAAAGTCATACGACTAAATCAAACGACCCAGAACTTAGATAAGTTTAATTCATAAAAAAAATAACAGATTCTTTTAACACAAGAAACAAAATCTATCTTCATAGCCATCATTGACCTTACAAAGACAACTAAATTCTTCCGCAAGAACAGTCACTTTAGAGTATTCCATACGATTTAATGCTCACCCAAGTTCCTTAGTATCACTAAATTCTTTATCAAAAACAAGACTTCAAAATTAATTCAGTCGGAAATTGCCGGTGTTTTGTAGTATAGTTTACATGACGGCTCTGAAGTAGATTTCTACAACAACTGTCTTTGCCAGCCAACTCGGTTAATTTTGGCGCAGACCAACAAATACAAATACCCTGATTAAAGACCTTCACTTTGTAAGGTCAACCGACCACATCAAAGTGTTCTTTGAAATCTTTTATCTAAATGGCCCAGAAATTTGAGAAGGGTCATTTGTAAAAATTGATTTACTTAACAGTGGTCATGGCTTCAGGAATTTCAGAGAGCAAATCGCACTGTAAATGATAATTTTACGATCCTCTTAATTCTTTAAAGAAATTTGACGGAAATGTGTTTTTAGTCTTCTTTAAGGTTTGCCTAATAAGCCTGTGGAAAAGTCCTTTGTTTGATATAGGCCTTCCCCAGAACTTTTCCATTTGCCGTTTTTTTTTTTTTTTTTTTTTTGCGGAAGTGACTATTACTCTACTGTGCTGTTCCTATACATGTTGGCAGGACCTACAGCACCAGATATTCCTAAGCGGTTACCCATCTATATGCTGACCAGTTTCGATGTTGCTTAACTTCGCTGATCAGAAGAGAATCAGTATTTTAAAAATTCTTTTATGCCTTGACGAAGTCACGTTCTTATAAATATCACGTGTAGTGATATTTATTGTAAGGTGTTTGTGGTGTCAGGCGTACAACAAAAGAAATAAGATAAAGAGAAGTAAAAAGAACGACAGAAGACCAACTTAGTTTTAGAGTAAACAAAAAAAGGTTTATTTTAATTTTAGTGATTTGGTCAGTCATTTCAAAAGGAAAACAATCATAAAGCCTAACCAGCAACATGTCAGGTTGGCGAATGTTTGTAAATGGACTGCTCTAGAGCAGATTTCTACAACAACTGACTTTGCCAGCCAACTCAATTTTGGCACCAACCAATGAATACAAATATATAGATGAAAGACCTTCATTTTGTAAGATCATCTGACCACATTAAGGATTTCTTTGAAGTCTTTGATCTAAATGACCCAGAACTTGGAGAAGGTTCATTTGTAACAGTGGTCATACTTGAGACATTTTTAAGAGCAAATCATAAGGTAAATAACAATTTTACTGTGTTCCTTATTCTTTAAAGAAATATAATGAAAATGTGTCTTTAGTGTTCTTTAAGGTTTGCCTAATCAGCCTGTGAAAAAGATTTTTTCGATATAGGCCTTTCCTAGAACTTTTCCATTTGCCATTCATTGGGGGTGGGGATTAGCTATTACCCTACTGTGCTGTCCCAATATATGTTGATAGGACTTACAGCACTTGATATTCCTACACAGTTACCCATCTAGATACTGACCAGGCTCAATGTTGTTTAACTTTGTTGATCAGATGAGAATAAGTATTTCAACATGGTATGGCTGAAAGCAGGGAGGAACAATTCTAGAAAGAAATTAGTGTGGTAAAGTTTAAAATATATTTAAAATAAATAAAATGCATAATAGTTTAAAAAAAAAAGAGGTTATTTTAAAAATTCCTTAATGCCGTGACAAAAGTTACATTCATCTGCGTAGTGATACTTATTGCAACGTGTTTGTGGTGTCAGGCGTAAAACTAAAGAAATAGGATATAGAGAAGTAAAAAGAACGACAGAAGACCAAATTAGTTTTATAGTAAACAAAAAAGATTTATTTTAATTTCAGAGATTTGGTCAGTCACTCCAAAAAGAAAAAAAATCATAAAGGTTTACCAGCAACATGTCAGGTTGGCGAATGTTTGTAAATGGACTGCTATGAAGCAGATTTCTACAACAACTGACTTTGCCAGCCAACTCACTTAATTTTAATAGATGAAAGACCTTCATTTTGTAAGGTCATCTGACCCCATCAAAGATTTCTTTGAAGGCTTTGATCTAAATGACCCAGAACTTGGAGAAGGTTAATTTGTAACAGGGGTCATACTTGAAGCATTTTCAAGAGCAAATCACAGGGTAAATAACAATTTTACAAAAAAAGATTTATTTTAATTTTGGATATTTGGCCGGTGGCTCCAGAAAAAAGCCAAATGTATACATAAAAAATAGGAGATTGTTGCATGTGACAAAACAATGAATATGAAAGAAGAAAACATTTCAACTAGTAAAGCTGTTTGTGCAGAAGTAAGTGTAACAAGCGTGTGTGATAGATACATGTGTATTTGTGCAGGTGTGTGAGAGAGTTCAAAGTCAACAGAGGTCAAATAGAATCGAAGCGGCTGCTTTCTTATCTATGTGCGACTTACATTTTACCATCTCTGGGTGAAATAGGAAAAAGAGGATGACAGAGAATGTTATTAACTATTTATAGGTTTAAGAAGCATCCCCTAGCAACAGTTTTTTTATTAAAGTAAGTGGAGTAACTCCATAATTCATCCGAATTTCTCGGCTGAAACGTTGTAATAAATATGGCGACAAAGATGAGGACAATAGCCCGAATAATAGTGTACATAATACCTCATCTCAGAAATATAGACAGATACTGAAAGGCCGAAACGTTGTAATAAATATTGCAACAAAGATGAAGACAATAATCCGAATAATGTAAATAGTGTACATAATACTTCATCTCAGAAATATAGACAGATACTGAAAGGCCGAAACATTGTAATAAATATGGCGACAAAGATGGGGACAATAGTCCGAATAATGTAAATAGTGTACATAATACTTCATCTCAGAAATATAGACAGATACTGAAAGGCCGAAACATTGTAATAAATATGGCGACAAAGATGGGGACAATTGTCCGAATAATGTAAATAGTGTACATAATACGTCATCTCAGAAATATAGACAGATACTGAAAGGCCGAAACATTGTAATAAATATGGCGACAAAGATGAAGACAATAATCCGAATAATGTAAATAGTGTACATAATACTTCATCTCAGAAATATAGACAGATACTGAAAGGCCGAAACATTGTAATAAATATGGCGACAAAGATGGGGACAATAGTCCGAATAATGTAAATAGTGTACATAATACTTCATCTCAGAAATATAGACAGATACTGAAAGGCCGAAACATTGTAATAAATATGGCGACAAAGATGGGGACAATAGTCCGAATAATGTAAATAGTGTACATAATACTTCATCTCAGAAATATAGACAGATACTGAAAGGCCGAAACATTGTAATAAATATGGCGACAAAGATGAGGACAATAATCCGAATAATGTAAATAGTGTACATAATACTTCATCTCAGAAATATAGACAGATACTGAAAGGCCGAAACGTTGTAATAAATATGGCGACAAAGATGAGGACAATAGTTCGAATAATGTAAATAGTGTACATAATACTTCATCTCAGAAATATAGACAGATACTGAAATGCCGAAACGTTGTAATAAATATGGCGACAAAGATGAGGACAATAGTCCGAATAATGTAAATAGTGTACATAATACTTCATCTCAGATATATAGACAGATACTGAAAGGCCAAAAAATTGTAATAAATATGGCGACAAAGATGAGGACAATAGTCCGAATAATGTAAATAGTGTAGATAATACTTCATCTCAGAAATATAGACAGATATTGAAAGGCCGAAACATTGTAATAAATATGGCGACAAAGATGAGGACAATAGTCCGAATAATGTAAATAGTGTACATAATACTTCATCTCAGAAATATAGACAGATACTGAAAGGCCGAAACATTGTAATAAATATGGCGACAAAGATGAGGACAATAATCCGAATAATGTAAATAGTGTACATAATACTTCATCTCAGAAATATAGACAGATACTGAAAGGCCGAAACGTTGTAATAAATATGGCGACAAAGATGAAGACAATAATCCGAATAATGTAAATAGTGTACATAATATTTCATCTCAGAAGTATAGACAGATATTGAAAGGCCGAAACATTGTAATAAATATGGCGACAAAGATGAAGACAATAATCCGAATAAGGTAAATAGTGTACATAATACTTCATCGCAGAAATATAGACAGATACTGAAAGGCCGAAACATTGTAATAAATATGGCGACAAAGATGAGGACAATAGTCCGAATAATGTAAATAGTGTACATAATACTTCATCTCAGAAATATAGACAGATACTGAAAGGCCGAAACGTTGTAATAAATATGGCGACAAAGATGAAGACAATAATCCGAATAATGTAAATAGTGTACATAATACTTCATCGCAGAAATATAGACAGATACTGAAAGGCCGAAACATTGTAATAAATATGGCGACAAAGATGGGGACAAAGTCCGAATATGTAAATAGTGTACATAATAATCCAGAAAAATAGACAGATACTGAAAGGCCGAAACGTTGTAATAAATATGGCGACAAAGATGAAGACAATAATTCATAATATTTCATCTCAGAAATATAGACAGATATTGAAAGGCCGAAACATTGTAATAAATATGGCGACAAAGATGAAGACAATAATCCGAATAAGGTAAATAGTGTACATAATACTTCATCGCAGAAATATAGACAGATACTGAAAGGCCGAAACATTGTAATAAATATGGCGACAAAGATGGGGACAATAGTCCGAATATTGTAAATAGTGTACATAATACTTCATCTCAGAAATATAGACAGATACTGAAAGGCCGAAACATTGTAATAAATATGACGACAAAGATGAAGACAATAATCCGAATAATGTAAATAGTGTACATAATACTTCATCTCAGAAATATAGACAGATACTGAAAGGCCGAAACGTTGTAATAAATATGGCGACAAAGATGAAGACAATAATCCGAATAATGTAAATAGTGTACATAATACTTCATCTCAGAAATATAGACAGATACTGAAAGGCCGAAACGTTGTAATAAATATGGCGACAAAGATGAAGACAATAATCCGAATAATGTAAATAGTGTACATAATACTTCATCTCATAAATACAGACAGATACTGAAAGGCCGAAACGTTGTAATAAATATGGCGACAAAGATGAAGACAATAATCCGAATAATGTAAATAGTGTACATAATACCTCCTCTCAGAAATATAGACAGATACTGAAAGGCCGAAACATTGTAATAAATATGGCGACAAAGATGAGGACAATAGTCCGAATAATGTAAATAGTGTAGATAATACTTCATCTCAGAAATATAGACAGATATTGAAAGGCCGAAACATTGTAATAAATATGGCGACAAAGATAAGGACAATAGTCCGAATAATGTAAATAGTGTACATAATACTTCATCTCAGAAATATAGACAGATACTGAAAGGCCGAAACATTGTAATAAATATGGCGACAAAGATGAAGACAATAATCCGAATAATGTAAATAGTGTACATAATATTTCATCTCAGAAATATAGACAGATACTGAAAGGCCGAAACGTTGTAATAAATATGGCGACAAAGATGAAGACAATAATCCGAATAATGTAAATAGTGTACATAATACCTCCTCTCAGAAATATAGACAGATACTGAAAGGCCGAAACATTGTAATAAATATGGCGACAAAGATGAGGACAATAGTCCGAATAATGTAAATAGTGTAGATAATACTTCATCTCAGAAATATAGACAGATATTGAAAGGCCGAAACATTGTAATAAATATGGCGACAAAGATGAGGACAATAGTCCGAATAATGTAAATAGTGTACATAATACTTCATCGCAGAAATATAGACAGATACTGAAAGGCCGAAACATTGTAATAAATATGGCGACAAAGATGAGGACAATAGTCCGAATAATGTAAATAGTGTACATAATACTTCATCTCAGAAATATAGACAGATACTGAAAGGCCGAAACGTTGTAATAAATATGGCGACAAAGATGAAGACAATAATCCGAATAATGTAAATAGTGTACATAATATTTCATCTCAGAAGTATAGACAGATACTGAAAGGCCGAAACATTGTTTAAGCGCTAAAAACGATTAAACGAAATCAATAATTTTGTTGTAGTAAAACTGATCGATATCACAATTTGATACTATATTTAAAAAGAAATTACCATTTAAAACAAATTCATATATTTTGATTTTTTTTTAATTTCTTGTACCTCCCATTAAATGTATTAACAAAATAAATGATTTAAAAAATTGTGAAGCGAGTTAAAATCTAAACACCAAAGCTTTATATTTTACTTATATCAGTATTTTATCTTTCATAGATGGTTTATATCAATCAGTTTTGTTTTTTTTTTAATATTTACTTATACATTGCTACTAGGCGTCGAAGCGTTTTGAAGTGTCGAAAAAGTAAATAAGTATTTCAATCATTTTGTTTATATATTTTGGCACTGAATATATATTCAGTTTTATTAAATTCAAATCCTAGAAAATAAGTCGGCGTGCTGTAAATGCCTGCAGGTTGCAAGAAGCCAACAAAATCCTTCGTGCTTCCCACACACATTAATTATACATTATTTTGCATTGCGGTATTTTAACATCCTTTCAAAAATTAAATAATAATAATAATAAAAACAGTTTCTTTTTTTTTTTTTTTTTTTTTAAAGATTTTCTATGAATTCAATTGTTTGTGTTAATACACATGTATCTTTGAAGGTTCATTCTTCTGGAAGTTTTGGTACTTTTGTGGAATTAATGTTGGACTTTTTGATTTCAAAACTGAAGTAGTTCGTTTGTTCTTTATTTCTTCTTCTTTTTCTCACCACTTCCTCCTCCCCTTCTTCTTCTCTTGCTCTTCCTCCTCGTACTCCTCTTCTTCTTCTTCTCCCCTCTTCCTTCCATATTCTTATTGTTCTTCCCGTCCCTCTTCTTCTCCGGTCTCCCTCCTACTGCAACTACCGTTCTTCTTCTATTCTTTTTCTTCTTCTTCTTCTTCTTCTTCTTCTTCTAATTATTCTTCTATCCCTCCTTTTCTTCTTCTTCTCACCTCTTCCTCCTCCGCCTTCTTCTGCTCCTGCTCTTCCTCCTCGTCCTCCTCCTCTTCTTCTTCTCCCCTCTTCCTTCCATATTCTTATTGTTCTTCCCGTCCTTCTTCTTCTCCGGTCTCCCTCCTACTGCAACTAACGTTCTTCTTCTTTTCTTTTTCTTCTTCTTCTTCTAATTATTCTTCTATCCCTCCTTTTCTTCTTCTTCTCACCTCCTCCTCCACCTTCTTCTGCTCCTGCTCTTGCTCCTCGTCGTCCTCCTCTTCTTCTTCTTCTTCTTCTCCCTTCTTCCTTCTATCTTCTTATTGTTCTTCCCATCCCTCTTCTTCTCCGGTCTTCCTCCTACTGCAACTAACGTTCTTCTTCTTTTCTTTTTCTTCTTCTCCTTCTTCTTCTTCTTCTTCTTCTTCTTCTATCCCTCCTTTTCTTTTTCTTTCTCCACATACCCTTTTCTTTTCCAGTTCTTCTTTTTCTTCTATTTTTCTTCTTTTTTCTTCTCCTCTTCTCATCATTCCCTTCTTCTTTCTTCTTCCTATTCCTCCTCCACCTGCCCTTCTCTTCTTCTTCTTCTTCTTCTTCTTTATACCCTCTTTTACTATTACTACTACTACTGCTACTTTGCAACGGATGCATACTCTTAGTGTTGAAATATCTTTTTAACCAACTTACAAATACAGAAAATTCTTTGCGCACTTCAAATTATTTCATGTTTCAAGTTACGTTTCTTTATTCAAAATTTAATGTTCAAATCTTGGGAATTACAAAATCCTCAAGAAGTAATCACGATAAAAACAATAAAAAGTCTAGAATTTATTCTCGGGAAAAAAATGTAAAGGAAGAAATAATAACGTTTATTCAATCTTCCTTTCTTTTTGTTCCCCTCTCCACTAGAAAAAATAAAAGTTTTTTAAAATCATATATATATATATATATATATATATATATATATATATAAAGTTTTATTAAAGACGACTGACAAGGTAGTGCGTTTAAGCCTTTTATTGAATTTTTCCTGAATTCGTATAAGCATCTGTCTATATTTCTGAGATGAGGTATTATGTACAGTATTTACATTAGTCGGACTATTGTCCTCATCTTTGTCGCCATATTTGTCACAACGTTTCGGCCGTTGTACACTCCGGCCTTCTTCAGGTGGTTGGAATTTCAAACTGAACCCTTTATTTCGATCACTGGGGTAGACTGTTTTAAATTTAAAAACTTTAGACCGCCTTATATATGTTTTTAACTTTAAAAACTTTACGCTGCCTTATATAAGTATTCAAATTTAAAACCTTTACACCGCCTTAAATTTAAACAGACCGCGTTTAAGCTTTTTATACAATTTTTCCTGTATTCGTATAAACCTATTTTTAAATTTAAAAAGTTTATATCGCCTCATATATGTTTTTTAAATTTTAAAACCTTTACGGTGTCTTATATATGTATTTAAATTTAAAAACTTTACACCGCTTCATATAAGTTTTTAACCTTAAAAACTTTACCCCGTCTATATATGTTTTTTTTAAACTTTAAAACCTTTACGGTATGTTATATATGTATTTAAATTTAAAAACTTTACACCGCCTTATATATGTTTTTAAATTTAAAAACTTTTCACCGCCTTATATATGTTTTTAAATTTAAAAACTTTACACCGCCTTATATATGTTTTAGCAATAACCACTTTACACTGCCTCATATATTTTTTAACTTTAGAGACTCGAGTAGGGAAATCCACGATTTCAGTACGAGATAGACCAATGGAAAAATTTATTATTTAATACCGGCAACATCAGTAACATAAGAATGTTTAAGCCACGTGTCATCTTAACTAGCTAGATAGCTAGCTAGCTAGCTAGCTAGATAGATAGATAGATAGATGTGAAAAGACTTTGGGAGGCAGATAGAAAATTTCCCAGCATCCTTCATTTGTGCGCATGTGTAGTCAGACAAAATGACAAATTTATTCCAATGAAGGCCTAAACGACGAAAGGGCGTCACGCAAAAAATATTTGCATTTTGTGAGACATTTTCTCCGCCAATATTGTTCTTTATATATAAATATTTATATATCGTTACCAGATAGATAGATTGATAGATCATGAAAATACGGAGACAGACAGACAGAAAAATGAATAATGGAGAGGCATAGACAGATAGATTTTAACTTTTACACCTAATGTTTTGTTTCTTAGATTTCAGATTCCTCTTAACTTGTTTCTTTTTTATTTATATACCGTTATTTCATAGATAGATCGATAGATAGATCAGAAAGGAACATGGATGATGAATAGAAGAAAGAAAGAAAGAAAGAAAGAAAGAAAGAAAGAAAGAAAGAAAGAAAGAAAGAAATGGTGTGAGAAAGAAAGAAAGAAAAGTTGTGAGGGGATAGAAAGAAATAAGAACAGTCGACAGAAAGAAAGAAAGAAAGAAAGAAAGAAAGAAAGAAAGAAAGAAATGGTGTGAGAAAGAAAGAAAGAAAAGTTGTGAGGGGTAGAAAGAAATAAGAACAGTCGACAGAAAGAAAGAAAGAAAGAAAGAAAGAAAGAAAGAAAGAAAAATAAGTAAGATATGGAAAGAAAAAGTAAAAGAATCTAAATGAACTAGATGCAACATGAAAACACGAAGATAGATAGGAAGATAGATAGATGCATTCTTGTGCAAATTAATTGAAACAAAAACTAACAATTTCGTTATTATTTACATTTTTTTCGTATTTTTCCAATGAAACCTGACCCGGTGCACATGTTAGTACTTCAGTATGTCCATTCCACGAAATCGTTCCTTAGAGATTGACCACAAATTCTTGATTGGATTTAAATCAGGAGAGTTTCCTGGTCAGTCTATCTATCCCAGCCTGTTCATATCTATCTATCTATCTATCGACACCCTTGTGCAAATTAATTAAAATAAAAAGAATAATTCCGTTATTATTTACTTTTTTCGTATTTTTCCAATGAAACATGACCCAGTAGACATGCTAGTACTTCCTATGTCCATTCCATAAAGTCGTTCCTTGCAGACTGACCACAGATTCTCGACTGGATTTAAATCATAGTTGATAGTACTTTGATTTGCTTACCGGTAAGGCTTCCCAGCGTGTTTGTGCAGCGTTGCAATTTTCGTAAGCTTCCTTGGAGTAAAGTTCATCGCAGACAATGGCCGTAGGACAACTAATCGACAGTCGAGACAATAGTGTCAGGTCAAGATATTATTCTGCTACCATTACAACTGACGCAATATTTTTGAATGCCAAATAAATTTCATCAGAAACCCCGAAAATAGATTCATTTTTACTGCAAATGACCTAATAAGAGGAAAAAATAGAAATCAATTCCACCCTGTAACGCCAGTGAGTCTAAAACTAACCGCATGGTGAAAGAAAGGAAACTAAAGCGTTTGTTTCAATTAATTTACACAAGGGTGTGTCTGTCGATCCGATTCTATTCATATCTATCTATCTATCTATCTATCTAAAATAGATTCATATTACTACACACCACTGCAAATGAACTTATCGGAGGAAACAAAATTAAGATTACACACTGTCACTCCAGTAGCACTGAAAGTGAACTTATGGTGAAAGAAAGGAAACTAAAGCACTTGTTTCAATTAATTTGCACCAGGGGATAGATAGATAGATAGATAGATAGATAGATAGATAGATATGAAGAGACTGAAATAGATAGATAGATAGATATGAACTGACATAGATAGATAGATAGATAGATAGATATGAAGAGACTGAAATAGATAGATAGATAGATAGATAGATAGATAGATAGATAGATAGATATGAAGAGACTGAAATAGATAGATAGATAGATATGAACTGACATAGATAGATAGATAGATAGATAGATAGATATGAAGAGACTGAAATAGATAGATAGATAGATATGAACTGACATAGATAGATAGATAGATAGATAGATAGATAGATAGATAGATATGAAGAGACTGAAATATAGATAGATATCGTTTGGGCAATCATATTTCTTTCGTTTCAGGACTGACTAGGAAGAATATTTTCCCAAAATAGATTGTCATTTCTTTCTGCGGCAGGTTGGTTGCTAACTAAGGCTATAGGACACTATCTGTCGCGCAATTCAACATATATTCATGTATGGATATTCGTGTTTGGTGATTTTAATGCGCATTATACCAAGTGGTTTAAAAACGCTACTACTCTCCTTGCAGACATAAAAATCCTTAATTTTTCAATTTCTCAATCCCTCAAGCTAATAGTTGACTTCCCCCACACGTTTTCCCTACAACCTGGACAGTAGGTCTTCTCTTCTCGATCTATGTTTTACCACCATCCCCGAGTACTCTAGCACCACGCAGCTCTGCCCTCTTGGCAACTCCGATCATGCTGTAGTGTCTGTCAACATCTCCTTCAACTCCACCCCCTGCAAAGAATCTCCTACCACTAGAACATCGTTCTGCTATCAACGAGCAGATTGGAACTCGTTGTCTTTACGCTACCCGTTCAAGAATGTGCTTCCGAGGTCACCTACTGGTTAAAGCTGGAATCGAGGCTTTCATCTCTCCTCAAGGAAATATAAGGTCAAAACGTGCTCCTCCCCTTGTTTCTCTGCTGCTTGCTCAGCTGCCATTGCCCATAGGAACCTCTTCTTTCCACCTATATATCTGATTGCAACAGACGTCTCTTTGTCTCTGCCCGTAACGAGTGTAAGTGTATCCTCAATGAAGCAAAGACACTATTTGCTGTTCGAATGAAAGAACGTATTGCATATCGCAATTTCGGCTCCAAGGAATATTGGCGTCTCTGCAAGTGCCTACTTAACAACAGCAAACCCTCTATACCTCCTTTGTTCAACCAGTTTGAGGTTCTGACCTCTTCTGCCGACAAGGCTAAATGCTTTGCTCGGAAATTCTCATTCAATTCAACGCTCGACTCTCCCGGTGTACCCGCTCCCGATTTCCCTCTTAGAACTGAGGCTCTATTGAGCGAGTTGAACATAATCCCGTCATCGGTATTCGGCATTATCTCTAAATTAGACCCACACAAGCCTCGTGGTGGAGACGGGATACCAGCCATTGTCCTGAAGAAATGTGCGCCTGAACTGACACCTGCCCTCTCCAAATTGCATAATTACTGCCTCAATGAATCTTGTTTTACAACCTGTTGGAAGCCCTTATCGATTGCCCCTGTCTTTAAGAATTCTGGTGACCCTTCTGACCCTTCTAATTACCGTCCTATCAGTCTCCTACCCCTCTTCGGCAAAGTCTTTGAAGCTTTAATAAACGCCGAAGTGGTTAATCCCCTTAAATCCCATGATCTGCTCTCCGACAAGCAATATGGTTTCCGCTTTGCCCGTTCTACAGCTGATGTGCTTACGGCCATAACTGAAATTGTTTTCCGAGCTCTTCATAATAACGGAGAAGCCCGTGCCGTGGCTCTTGATATCTCCAAAGCGTTTGATAAGGTTTGGCATGCCGGCCTTCTTCGCAAGCTTCAAGGTATTGGAATTACAGGTCGATTGTTCGACTTAATCATTCCTGCCGAACCGTGTATTGAAGGTCGTTCTCAACAGATTCTCCTCCAGCTTCTACCCCACGAAAGCAGGTGTTCCTCAAGGCTCCATCCTAGGCCCTACTCTTTTCCTTACATTCATTAACGATCTTCCTGACGTCATAGGTTCCCAAGTAGGCATCTATGCGGACGACACTACTATTTACTCCTGCCTCGAAAACAAATCTAGTGTCGTCGACAAAACTAACCTGGCCGTTTGTCTCGAAAAGGACCTCCAATCGGTTGTGGACTGGGGCAGGAATTGGCTGGTTAACTTTAATGCCTCATAAACAAAACTTTTCTCTATTACTAACCACAAAGAACCTCCATTAGAATGTCTGACGCTCTACTTCACGAGACAACCTCTTTGCGACTGCTCGGTCTCACACTGAGGTGGAAAAAATACATTGAGTCAATAGCTTCGTGCACTGCAAGGAAAGTTGGTTCCCTGTGCCGCGCCAGAAAAAAATTGTCGCCGGAGTCGAGCCTTCAAATTTACAAATCAACCATTCATACTTGTATGGAGTATTGCTGCCATATATGTTCTGGTGCTCCTTATGTTTGTCTCAAGGTACTTGATAAAAGTAAGGTATTGTAATGAATCCAATTTCATGGGAATTGTTCTAAAAAAACTTTCCTCTCACGCTGCCTAGACTTTATGTTGAAACTTGACTAATGCATGGAATAATAATGCAACACAAAATGTACTCAGAACAAAATGTATTGAAACAAGAAAGTGTACACAATATTTACATATAGTCTTTTGTATATTCCAGGTAAGACCGTTCCTGGAGAATGTGTTGACTTAGTCGCAGTCGGGCAGGGTCTCTGGTTGAATCTCTTGATTCCTCCCCTCGTCTTCCCGGTACCAACCATATTTATATGGTCGGTACTCCACTATGCAAATTAGGTGGATCCTACCACAACACTTTATGAATGGATGCTCAGTACATAATCCAACTCATACATATATATATATATATATATATATATATATATATATATATATATGCAGATACATAAAGGTATGCATATATAAAAACATACTAAGATAGATACATACATATATACAGATAGATAGATGGATACAAAGCGGCAAAGATAGCTAGATAGAGTGATAGTGAGAGATAGTTTTTATAGACTGAGAGAAGTTACAGAGATAGATAGATCGATAGACAGACAGACAGAAACAAAGTAGTAAAGATAGCTAGCTAGATAGAGTGTGAGAGAGAGAGTTTTGAATAGATTAAGAGAAGTGGCATAGATAGATAGATAGATAGATAGATGCCTGTGCGCAAAAACTGAGACAAACAAAGAAAAACAGAAATGGCACACAGCTTTGAATAAAGAAGAATATTTATTCGCCGGAAAGAGAGAGATATAGAAAGACAGACAGAGAGAGCGGGGGGATGTGTTTGTGTGTGTACGGGATAGAAACAGAAAGACTAAAAAGGGTTCGTGCCACAAAGATATTTTCTCGTACTGTCAATCGTTCCGAATACCGATGACCTTTCAGCAAACGCTGGCCCGAGTGCGCAGGCGCACACAACACAAGCAAATGTAAAAGAAACAGAATCCTTTCTTTTCTTTTCTTTTTTTTTTTTTTAAAGAAAAACGTCAAGTCATTCGCGGCACATTCAATGGAACATTCGTCGGCGTGACTTTCTGTATTTAAAAGTTAATTAATTTGCGCTCACTAATTAATGAACTCATTTAAAATTATTTTATTCAGACCCTTATTATGTTATGATATGTTTTTTTTGCAACAAAATTTTCTTCTTCGTCTTCTTTTTATTATTATTATTATTATTATTAATAATAATAATAATAATAATCCGAATAGCATAAAAAGATACGTATTAGACAGATATATAGATAAATATGAATAGACTAAGACACAAAATATTGGATAGATAGGTGTGAATAGACTGAGATAGATAGATAGATAGATAGATAGATAGATAGATAGATAGATAGATAGATATGAACAGACCAAGATAGATAGATAGAAACTGGCTGAGATAGATAGATAGATAGATAGATAGATAGATAGATAGATAGATATGAACAGACCAAGATAGATAGATAGAAACTGGCTGAGATAGATAGATAGATAGATAGATAGATAGATAGATAGATAGATAGATATGAACAGACCAAGATAGATAGATAGAAACTGGCTGAGATAGATAGATAGATAGATAGATAGATAGATAGATAGATTTAAGTAATAGATACCGAGATAGCTTGATTATATATGAATAGATATATAGATAAATAGATAAATAAATAGATATGAACAAGTTGAGATATATAGATAGCTATGAAAAAATTGAGATAGATAGATAGATAGATAGATAGATACACAGACACACAGACAAATAAATAATGGACATAGATAGATTTTTCTTTTTTCACCTAACGTTTCGTGTCTTCGATTTCAGATTCTTCTTAATTTGTTTCGTTTTCTTTCGTCTGTTTTCGCCCACTTCTTTCCTTCGTTTCCTTCTATATTTCCTTTTATTTTTTTTTTTCTTCTTCTTTACACGTCTATCTTTCTCCACCTTTCAACGAATTATCCCCGGCTATCATCATCATCATCATCATCATCATCATCATTAGCAGCAGCAGTTTTGATATTCGCATTAGCGCTAAACGTCTGCTCGAAACCCAGACAATACTGTCAGTTTATGTCGTCTGCAATGAACGCATGCGAAAAACTTACGCCCGGCCAGTTCAAATGCGAATTACTTTGTCGCTTCTACGCGCTCTCAATTGCGTTATTAAATGTTTTCTCCTAGAATAAACGACAGAACTCCTGTCCACATTGAAACGACCGTTCTCCCTTCGTTGTCTCGATTGTATCATTTCGTACGCATGCGCGTTCAACGGCACTGACGCATTTACCCTGCAAGAGGGAAAAGCGGGAAGGTTTGTGCCATGAATTAACGCCCATAGAAACCGGAGAGTACAGTGTCTGAAATAATAATAATTTGTAGCAGGACACAAGCGCCATTAATTGATAATGTGTGAAAGGAATTCAGTAATTAATTTCTTCGCTCGAACTAAAAGAAAGTAGCCAAAATGGATACAACGGCTTTTATTTACTGGGTCATGATTTGCTCGAATGGCAGAATTGAAGGTTTGTCTCAGTTTGCTAAAGATGTCGTTTTGATACCAGGATATTTTTCTGTGGGAGTTTTCATTGTATGATAAATAGTTTAAGAATAAGTATAAATAATGAAGATAGATAGATAGATAGATAGATAGATAGATAGATAGATAGATAGATAAAGACATGAAAAACTCTGAGATAGATAGATAGATAGATAGATAATGAACAGACATACCGAAAGAAAGTTCCACAGACGGGATGTGTGAGAAAAGAAACAATTTATATAATTTATACAGTGATAGATAGATAGATAGATAAAGACATGAAAAATTCTGAGATAGATAATTGACTGACATACAGTGATAGATAGATAGATAGATAGATAGATAGATAGATAGATAGATAGATAGATAGATACATACATACAGTGATAGATAGATAGATAGATAGATAGATAGATAGATAGATAGATAATGGACAGACATAGAGAGATAGAGTCCGTCGTTCGATTCTCTGCGTCTGTAAATTGGCGCTTTTATCACTGCCGCCTTGAATTCTCGGTTTTTGTCTGCGATCAATGTTTATTATCTGTTCCTGCGAGCTTAATCCGATTAACTCTGCCTTTCCCCACTTTCATCATCCCTTCAAAACGCGAAATAGTTAATTATTTGTTGACAGGACGTAATGGTCGGGCTAAGTAACGAGGGACATGCACAATAGGAGAAAAAGAATTGATGCAAGCATTAGTCTACAATTTTGAAAGAGAGTAAATAAAAATAAATTACTTTACACATGCTTTGTCAGTTCAGCAGAAGTGCGATAGTGGCTCTCTACAAACTCCTATCGCTTGCAGCTATCACCAACGTCAATCCTTTATCATCCTTCAAAACTTCACATCAACTATCTTTTCACACACGCCCCTCTGGTAGGTAGACAGCTGCTGCGAAATGTCCTCTGAGTGTCAAATTCGCTAAGCCCTCATTCCTGTTTTATCCGATAAATTTCTGCTGTCTCTTTCTGTTTTGTGCTTTTTGTTTCCATTCTCATTAAGAATTATCCACCTTAAATACGACGCAGAATTCTTGCTGAAATCACTCGAGCAAGCAACTAGCCAGGAGGGTCTGTATTGCAATGAGTGTAAGACATAATCACTCGAGCAAGCAACGAGCAAGAAAGGTCTGTATTGCAATAAGTGTAAGACATAATCACTCGAGCAAGCAACGAGCAAGAAAGGTCTGTATTGCAATAAGTGTAAGACATAATCACTCGAGCAAGCAACGAGCAAGAAAGGTCTGTATTGCAATAAGTGTAAGACATAATCACTCGAGCAAGCAACGAGCAAGAAAGGTCTGTATTACAATGGGGGTAAGACATAATCACTCGAGCAAGCAACGAGCAAGAAAGGTCTGTATTACAATGGGGGTAAGACATAATCACTCGAGCAAGCAACGAGCAAGAAAGGTCTGTATTGCAATAAGTGTAAGACATAATCACTCGAGCAAGCAACGAGCAAAGAAAGGTCTGTATTACAATGGGGTAAGACATAATCACTCGAGCAAGCAACGAGCAAGGAAGGTCTGTATTGCAATGGGGTAAGAACATAATCACTCGAGCAAGCAACGAGCAAGGAAGGTCTGTATTGCAATAAGTGTAAGACATAATCACTCGAGCAAGCAACGAGCAAGAAAGGTCTGTATTGCAATAAGTGTAAAGACATAATCACTCGAGCAAGCAACGAGCAAGAAAGGTCTGTATTGCAATAAAGTGTAAGACATAATCACTCGAGCAAGCAACGAGCAAGAAAGGTCTGTATTACAATGGGGGTAAAGACATAATCACTCGAGCAAGCAACGAGCAAGAAAGGTCTGTATTGCAATAAGTGTAAGACATAATCACTCGAGCAAGCAACGAGCAAGAAAGGTCTGTATTGCAATGAGTGTAAGACATAATCACTCGAGCAAGCAACGATCAAGAAAGGTCTGTATTACAATGGGGGTAAGACATAATCACTCGAGCAAGCAACGAGCAAGGAAGGTCTGTATTGCAATGGGGGTAAGACATAATCACTCGAGCAAGCAACGAGCAAGGAAGGTCTGTATTGCAATAAGTGTAAGACATAATCACTCGAGCAAGCAACGATCAAGAAAGGTCTGTATTACAATGGGGGTAAGACATAATCACTCGAGCAAGCAACGAGCAAGGAAGGTCTGTATTGCAATAAGTGTAAGACATAATCACTCGAGCAAGCAACGAGCAAGAAAGGTCTGTATTGCAATAAGTGTAAGACATAATCACTCGAGCAAGCAACGAGCAAGAAAGGTCTGTATTGCAATAAGTGTAAGACATAATCACTCGAGCAAGCAACGAGCAAGAAAGGTCTGTATTGCAATGAGTGTAAGACATAATCACTCGAGCAAGCAACGAGCAAGAAAGGTCTGTATTACAATGGGGGTAAGACATAATCACTCGAGCAAGCAACAAGCAAGAAAGGTCTGTATTGCAATGGGGGTAAGACATAATCACTCGAGCAAGCAACGAGCAAGGAAGGTCTGTATTGCAATAAGTGTATGGGATAACGCAGTTATCCTATCTACAACATTCTACGCGCGCCCGAGTTTCCGCCCTTTCTTCCACACTCGCGTGTGCGCGCGCGCCGGCGTTCACACCCTCTTCCTTTCTCTTTCAGTCAGACATAGCAGTAAACCATTCTTTTGTTGTTGACTTCAAACTGCCGGCTACTCATGACATTATGCAAACTAGAATTTGAAATCTTCCCGCGAAATTTCTTTGACGTCACGGACAAACTGGTTTTTCGAAGTTAGTCGTGGTCCAGACACCGAACCAAGCAGTTTGACTCATTTATCCCTCGTCAGTCAATCTTAAATACAGACAGGGATATCTTACTGACGAACAAACTTGCTACCCGCATGTCAGACGTTCTCCGTTTTCTGCTAGAAAATGTATGAGACACACGACACAGTCGTGGGCAAAATTTCGTATTCAACAAGTGACTTATTTTATCCCTCGTCAGTCAACTTTAAATACAGACAGGAATATCTTACTCAACAACAAATAATTCTTTGGCTCGTCGCAAAATAATTTTCATCAAGTCGATGCAACTATCGGCCACCTTTTTCCTCGACCTAAGACTAACTCCTTAGAAGAACTTCCTCCTCTTTTCTATCAGGAAAACTTAGTACGTACGTCTTTGTCATTACAACACACTTTGGATGACTAGAATTTTCTCGTCGAGTGACTAACGTCTTGTCCGAACCCGCCTTTGTCATTACCAAGGGAACAGAACTTTTCATATTCGTTGAACTCTAATCTGCTTTGAACAAGTACCTTAAAATATACATAACATTACACTCACACTAACAAAAACTCGCAGTGAGTAGTTTTCTTTGTTGTATGTATAATATTAAGTGTAAATTGACTTTTCTGGAACCTTCTTCCTCAAGAACTTTTCCCGCCTTAACCATCTTGCTTTCCGGTTTTGGCGCGGAACATTTTCCTTGATCTCGTACCACGAGATAAGCTACTTGTTTTTCCATTTAATAAAAAAAATTACACTTGTTTTGAATCCAGTCGTTTTCTGTCATTCTGTGCAGGCTAAATTATTAATGTTTTTAATTTATGCACGTGTGGACTAACCACATTCCTTCACTGTTCATTCACGCATTTTTCTTTTTATACATTGCTTGTGGACTCGGTAGTTTAGTGTGGTGTCTGGCACAAGGCCACTTTGTAATAAACCAGCACTGCACCCTGCCGAGTCTGTAACAAGTGTAAGACATAATCACTCGAGCAAGAAACGAGTCAGGTAGGTCTGTATTGCAATGAGGGTAAGACATAATCACTCGAGCAAGCAACGATCAAGGAAGGTCTGTATTACAATGGGGGTAAGACATAATCACTCGAGCAAGCAACAAGCAAGAAAGGTCTATATTGCAATGGGTGTAAGACATAATCACTCGAGCAAGCAACGAGCAAGGAAGGTCTGTATTGCAATGAGTGTGAGACATAATCAGTCGAACAAGCAACGAGCAAGGAAGGTATGTATTGCAATGGGTGTAAGAAATAATCAATCGAGCAAGCAACTAGCCGGAAGGGTCTGTATTGCAATAAGTGTAAGACATAATCAATCGAGCTAGCAACGGACAAGGAAGGTATGTATTGCAATAAGCGTAAGACATAATCACTCGAGCAAGCAACGAGCAATAAAGGTGTGTATTGCAATGGGCGTAAGACATAATCACTCGAGCAAGCAGCTAGCCAGGAGGGTCTGTATTGCAATAAGTGTAAGTCATAATCACTCGAGCAAGCAACGAGCCAGGAGGCTTTGTATTTCAAAGTGGGTAAGACATAATCACTCGAGCAAGCAACGTGGAAGTGAGGTCTGTATTGCAATGAGGGTAAGACATGATAAATCACAACCTCCTCTGACCCATCGGAGTTGAAGTCACCCAAGAATATACCCATCAATGGATTTGAAGACTTCAACTTTCTCAAGCTCTTTCATGCGATAGGTGACAAGATTTGGCCCTGGAATCTTCCATCCTCCTTAAAAGTTCCAAATTTTCCCACACTAATTGCACCAGTCCGTCTATATGGATCAGAAACTTGAAGATGATCTGTTCATTTTGAAAGACATCTGCATGGAGCATATACAAATCTTAGAAAAAAAATCCAGAACATCTGTTGGAGGTCCCATGCAGCACTTGACACAATCTACGGAGAACAGAGGCGGATCTCCCTTAAGCTCATGTAAAAACGGCTACAGTTGGCCGTTTAATGCCACCGAGCGGACAGGAAAGACATCTCATCCTTATTCCGATGGCGTCCTTCTCGATGTGTCTTCTCGCGACAATTGACCTTCCCAGACACCATGGGCCGGGTCCCCTAGTTGGACATTGTTGATCTCGGGACAGCAATACAGGACCGAACAGCGTGGAAAGGGGTCGTCAACAAATGCTGCATGTGAATTTTTAAGGAGCAGCTGTGACAGGGAAGAAAGGTACCGATAGAGAGTTCCACAGTCGAGAGGTGTGAGAAAAGAAACAATTTATATAATCCAACATGTATAGTAAACAAACTTATAATCGTTTCACATCCAAGCAAGGACACAAAGCCACTAAGACGCAATGTATTACTGAGCGTGAGAGAATATGAGAAAAAGAAAAACAGTATTAAGCGGCGAGAACAATAAAAGATGAATCACGACGTAAGGTTATAACGACTGACATTGCATTTAAATTTCTGAAATTCAACGCGGAAGAGAAACCCTCTGTATGGAACTTACGTTTACATCTAGTTATTTCAAGTTTAAAATGATGAGACCTAATCGCCAATCAAGTACTGCCCTTAAATTCATAAAGTCTCGCTAAGAGGAAGGCTCATTAAAACAATTACCATGAAAATATTTATAGAAAAGGCAGAGAGAAGCAATGTTACGGCGGTGCGAAATTGACTGAATCTGAGATGCTATGTCCAGACCAATAACATTGCAGATACTTCTTTGCATTTTATCAAGAATTTCTGAATACGTAGAAGTAACACCAGATCAGATGTGACAGCAATATTCAAATCATGAACGAAAGGTAAACATATCAAGGTGTAAAGTAAATACTAGCACGTGAAATTGTCTAGCACAAAAAGTGTTCGTTCTCTGACTGGAGCTAACAACTGGAACAGTGAGATTATATATAAATTTCCAGAAAAATGAGTGTTAAATAAGAGTTTCAGACTACTATTTTTTTTCCATTATTTACATTATTCGGACTATTGTCCTCATCTTTGTCGCCATATTTATTACAACGTTTCGGCCGTTGTACGCTCCGGTCTTCTTCAGGTGGTTGGAATGTCGAACTGAACCCTTTATTTCGCTCACTGGGGTAGACTGTTCTAGTTCTAATGGATGTCAGTTATCAGTTATCTTCTCAAGGACACATGGTCCAGTGGATGAAGGCGCTAATTAAATCCAGTGACAGGACCCAAAGAGTGTGATATCAATACCCGGTTAGGGCAATGGAGTGTATATATATATATATATATATATATATATATATATATATATATATATATGCGCGCGTGTGTGTCTGTGTGTGTGTGGGGGTGTAATTTGTCTGACGATCGCAAAAGCGTGAAACCCAGGGTCACAAACTCAAATCAATCCAACCAAATATATATATATAGAGAGATAGATAGATAGATAGATAGATAGATAGATAGATAGATAGATAGATAGATAGATGTGAAGAGACAACGGCAGATAGAGAGATATGAATAATCATAGATAGATAGGTGTGAAGAGTTCAGCAGATAGATAGATAGATAGATAGATAGATAGATAGATAGAAGAAAAAGAAAGAAAAATGAATATAATGCTGAGATAGATAGATAGATAGATAGATAGATAGATAGATAGATAGATAGATTAAAAAATCTGTGATAAATAAAACAGACTGGAATAGATAGATAGATAGATAGATAGATAGATAGATAGATAGGAAGGAGTAAAACAAAGACTGGTTCGAAAGAATGATAGCATAGTTGGGGGCTGGGTGGGCGTGAATCGAGACAAAGAAATGTCGAAATAACGCGCCCAAGATGGACGTTGATTATGGTTGCCGAAAAAACGGAGGTGTTAATTGAATTTCCAAGGAATCATAATTCTCGTTTTAAAGTCTTTAAGAAGATTTCAAAACGAGAAAAAAGCAAAAAAAAAAAAAAAAAAGAAAAGTTATTGTCCAGTGACAGGAATTTTTGAAAGCAAAAATTTTCTCATCAAGTTAAAAAAAACAAACAGTAAAACAATAAAGGTTTAATTAAATTTTGCAATAATAACCCGAAATCTCTTTCAGTGGAATATTTCATTTTTGTATTACTTTTTCAATATCTTGTGAAGATAGCTTCCTGATAATACCAAATATTATAATATAACAATATAAATAATAATAGAAATATTACTACATATATGACTACAAGAAACTAAAAATACAATAATAGTATTGAATATTAGTAAACAGTATTTATAATAATAGAAATGATACCACACGGTATTTAGAATAATACAAAAGTATTAATTTTAAACAGTAAATGTACAAATCAACCATACGATCTTGCATGGAGTATTGCTGCCATATATGGTCTGGAGCCCCTTCTAAGTGCCTCAAGGTCCTTGATAAAAGCCAGAGACGGATATGCAATGTAATTAGCCCTGATCTGGCATTTCATCTGCAGTAGCTCTCTCACAGACGTGCCCTTGTCTCCCTCTGTTTTTTTTTTTTGTTTTTGTTTTTTTTTACAAATACTTTCATGGTAACTGCTCCGATGAGCTGCTTTCGCTAGTTCCCAGCGTCCTACGAAGCCGACATCTCGCTCTCACCCTTTCACTGCCGAAACTGTTAAATGTAACCGTCTCTTCTACACCAGTAGCTTCATGTCTCGCACCTCTCGCCTGCGAAACTCCCTCCCCTTTTCCTGTTTCCTTGATAGCTATAATCTCCAACTATTCAAATGTAATGTCATCGACGTCTCCAGATGCCTTGATCTATCCCCTATCCTTCTCTTCATCCTTTCCTCTATCACTTCTATTTGCTCTCGCTCCAACTCTCTGTAAACCCCTTGCATGCTAGTGGCTTCCCGCCTTGCTTGGGGTTGAATGCTTAAAAAAAGTATTTATAATAATATGAATTTTGATGCTAAACAATGTTTATAATAATATAAAAGTATTAGTAATGGAGAGGCACGTCGGAGTAATGGATTGCGGCTCGGATTGAGGAATCGGAGAGCCGAGTTCGAATTCCAGTCGAGTTCATTACATTCACTTACATGCTAATACCCTAGGGAAAGGCATGAATCCAACTCTTCTGGCCTGAATAGGCACGGTGGAGTAATGGATTGCGTCTCGGATTAAGGAATAGGAGAGCCGAGTTCGAATTCCAGTCGAGTTCATTGCATTCACTTACGTGTTAATATCCTTGGGTAAGGCATGAATCCTCTTCTTCTCACTCAAGCTAGCAGGACAGACTGTTCTACCGCAGAAAGAAATGGCAACCCACTGCGGGGAAAAAAATCTGCCTCGTCTGTCATGTATCGAAAGAGTGTATCACACATGGCACTGAAATGGTATTTATAATCAAATAAAAGTACTAAATTATACTAAACAGTATTTATAATAATACAAATGTATTAAATAATAGTAAATACTAAACGATACAAAATATTATTTATAATAATATAAATCTATTGAATAAAAATAAACAGTATTTTAATAGTATAAAAGAATTATTTACCCAATGGCCCAGTGTATAAAAGCGTTGGAGCAATCACATAACTTGATCCAAAGAGCTGTGAGTTCAATACCTGGCCACAGCAGAGGTGAACAAAAAAAAACTTGGAGATAGCCCGACAAGGCATGTCACGTGGAACTAGAATAATTTACTCCGATGAAGGAAATAAAGAGTTCGGTTCGAAATTCCAACATATATCACCTGAAGAAGGCTGGGGCGTACAACGACCGAAACGTCGTGAATATGACAATGAAGATGAGGACAGCAGTCCAAACAATGTAAACAGTGTAAATAGTTACTGTATCTCATTTCAGAAATATAGACAGATGACAATAAACAGTATTCATAATAATATAAAATATTAAATAATAATAAAGATATATATATATATATATATATATATATATATATATATATATATATATATATATGGGTAAAATGGTCAACTGGTCGAGAAGAAGGACAACTCTGAATTCAAAACCTGCGGAGGGTCGTTTGGGAACCTTGGGGCACTCAGTGCACCAGGTCTCTGTATTCGTCTCTTCAAAAAGTGTGGATGGTCCTGCACGAGACCTTCACCACTATAATCAAATCTCATGTGCCGGTGTCGGGCTGTCGGTTTCCTGGAAACTAATCTGCTTGACCCTCATACGTCGAATGTCGACGGGAGAGTCAATTATATATATATATATATATATATATGTATAATACCGACATGTAATCAGCGGATGGGAGAGGATTGAATAGAGCTGTGATTTGCATCCTTCATAGTACTCGTCCTCCCCATCCAAAACTCCCTAGTCAAGACCGATAACTCCGTACGATTATCCCCCTTGGTTTGCTCCGCCATAGCAGTATTAAATGATACTAACACAGTATAAAAATAAAACTAAAGACTACTAAAATGTACTAATAAGACAGAATACTAGACTGGCGGTAAGGTCTCATCATTTTACAGTTTACATGGCTACATGTAACCGTAAGTTATATGCTAAAAGTTTCTTCTGTCGCACTTCTCGGCTGTGGAACTCTCCTTGCTTCCAAGTCAATTTTGAACTTTAAAATTGTAAATGCAATTTCAATCATTATTTTCTGTCTATGGTGGTATGGGACTACGGAGATAAAATGAACAGTTGACTTACCCACGCCAAGAAATATAGTGGAGAATGGTAATGGCGAGGAAACACACGAGTAATTTTAACACATCAAGATAAGAAATTTATTCAAGAATTCACACACTAGAAATTGGGTCAATAGCTCGTCCCAGGAAAATAAATCAGGAATCTTTAAAGTCCGTAGTTTCAACGAATTATCATGAAGAGGAAATGTTCATACAACAGATGAAATGATCTGACACAAAATAATAATAAAAAAAAATGTTTTAAAATAGGTTAGAGATTTCGTTGCTCACAGAAGATATATACGGCTGCGTATGTTCAAAAGTAGATGAAGATAGTTTGAAATACTTAACTCTCTTGGAGTGTTAAAGGAAAGTTCTTTGAAATGCCACATGCTTCGTTAAAACCGATAATGTAATTGAGCGAGTAATTAGATACTAGTGAAAACTTCAACGCTGGACTTGGTGAACAGAAACGAAACCTTTCACATCATTTCTGATACTCTTCTCTTATTAATTTCATCTTTCTTCTCATTTTTATCAAAAGGAATTTCGCATAGGCTGGTGACTTTCTATAACACACACACACACACACACACACACACACATATATATATATGTGTGTGTGTGTGTGTGCGTGTGCGTGTGCAGACATGTAGGAAAATAGGAAAGAAAACGTTAGGTAAATAATCCGGAGTTCTTTAGTATTTTTGTTTTTTAAAAAACATTTCTCCATACAGAAGTATATTTTAAATTGTAATTATTTAAAAAAAATTATAATACATACATATATATATATAGTAAAATTCGCTTGAAGATGAAATGGAACTAATGCTTTTAATTTAATTGCAAAATTAAATTCGGGGTTTTTAGCTTCTATTTTTGAAACATGGTTGGAACTGTGTGAAAAAAACATATTTTAAATCAATATATATATATATATATATATATATATATATATATATATATATATATATATATATATATATATACCAGCTTTTTAATGTTACAATGTCAGGTTGGTAAGTGTCACCATCTTTGTTATGTGTTAGTCATTGTAGCTTCCGGTCTTCTGGTTTTATTTATTATTTATCTTATTTTTTTCTATTTTTCAAATAACTTGTCTTGTAAAATCATTAACAATGTATACATATATATGAAAAATTTCTCCGATTTAATCGGTAGAGAAGACAATATTTATGAATATTCATAATATATATATATATATATATATAATATATATATATATATATATATATATATATATATATATATATATATATATATATATATATATATATATATATATATATATATATATATATATATATATATATATATATATATATATATATATACATATATATATATATATATATTGATACACCTAGTGAGCCAGACAAACCTACCTAGGTTTCACCTAAACGGATCGTCAGGGAAAGGTTGGCTTTTTTCTTTGGGCTTCAGACCTGCATCTGTGCGATTTTTGTCGGCAGAAGTTTATGTTTGTAGCTCTTTCTTTTTTAAAACCTTTTTTTCCCTCGAAATTGATTTGATCAACAAATCAAAAATTCGAGGGTTTTCAAAAACGAGTCTAGTTATTTATATTTATATATATATATATATATATATATATATATATATATATATATATATATATATGGTGGACTCTCATGTTGTGGACGATAAATGAGTGTCAGCATTCGACGGTGCCTTTTGTTTTTCACTTATGCATGCTATCAGGGGCTATTGTGGAGAAAATCATATTTCATTTGTGCATTCTTACGTATAATACTATCTCAGGCTTGCTGTGGGCGACAAAGCCAGACTGACAGATGAAATTTGTTAAAGCAGAATTTTCATGGCATCTCTGCTTCAGAGCCCGACAAAGCTGATCACAATGCTTCAGTCTCCTGTCTTCAAAACCCTTTACTTTAATGAAACATGACTTACGCCACTCCTTTCGATTTGATGCTTGCGCTTCCCGGGTTTTCAGATAAAAGTTGAGACTTTTCAAGTTGTCTTTCAATTTGTCTATGTAGAGTAAGAGTGGACGTCCAGTTGAACGCCTGGGGTTTGGTATTTGGCCATACAGCACTTTTTAGGAAACCTGGGCTCATCCATTCACACAATATCACCATCCCACCTAAGTTGTACCATTGCTAGAATGGCTTCAATGCCTGTGATGTTATTACATTTCTCAAGTATTGCAATAATATATATATATATATATATATATATATATATATATATTAAGAAATGGACAAAATCCGACAATTTATTTATTAAAAAAAGAACGTTAAACATAAAATGTCTTTAATATATATATATATATATATATATATATATATATATATATATATATATATATATATATTAAGAAATGGACAAAGTCCGACAATTTATTTATTAAAAAAAAGAACGTTAAACATAAAAATGTCTTTAATATATATATATATATATATATATATATATATATAAAATTTTCTAAAGAAGTACTGGACGTTTTATTTATTAGTACGACTGATTTTATCACTTTAAGCGTTATTTTTTATAGCTACCAATATTTGAGTAGACGCTGCGTTTATTTATTTTCGTCTACGGGCCTGAATGCTTGTGAAATGTTTTTTTAACGTAATAAATATCTGTCGGATTTATAAATGAAAAAAAAACATTAATTCTTTAGAAAATTACATTTTCTATGTTTGGATAGAAAACTGGGCAAATAAGATCATTTCTAGCGATCTATGATGAGGATTTGTGCGGGATCCATTCACATTATAGCAGCAGAAATTTGCCTTTTGTTCACAGAGATGAAAGCATACTTGACAGGAAATAAAAACGTGCACAAATAACAGGAAAAGCATGGCAAATTGTATGTTTAATTTCATACAATTTATTTATAATTGTGTGTGTACTGGCGTGTGTATTTTTTAGGTTACAAATATTTTATGGTACATGTGATAAAAGGGAGAATTTACTCCGTAGTATTAAAAGTCATATCACAGTTGCTCGTATTAATGTTCGTGGCGAAGAGACTGAATTTAACCTCTTTTAGCGGGATAGCCGTATTTCCGTTATTATTTTATTTTATTTATAATTTTCGTTATTATTATTATACATATTTTATTATATTTATTTATAATAATAATAACATTCCAACAGATTTCACTTAAAGGCACTGTTCAGATTTTACATGATCGACAAAGATTATATGTGGCTGAATCGGTTAAGGTCCGTAGGATCTAACGTAGTTTTCCCTCTGCAGGTTCGAGTCCTACTGGTGAATGCGTCTGCTCAAATATTATTAGCTCACCAATAATAACTTTTAAAAAGGGTGTGATATATATATATATATATATATATATATATATATATATATATATATATATACACCCTTTTAAAAAATATATTATATATATATATATATATGATCGAAATAAAAGTATAAAATTTAATATTACAAGACATATTAAAACAATATTAAATAATAAAAAAAACAAAATAAAACTCAACAACAAGGTGGGGAAGCAACCGGTTTCGCTCCCGCTCTTCAGGCTTCCACGGGAGATTCAATATTAAAACAGAGAAATGTACAATGTGAATAGGTGGAAAAAAAAATTACGCATATATATATATATATGTTTGTATATGCAAGAAGGAACTAGAGGCAGATGACAGCGAGTCCCAACAAACACTCACGTTGTTTGCACAAAGAAGGCTTGCGGGACCCGATGTAAAGCGCCTCCAGAACCCTCAGGTGAAATACAGAGTGTGACCGGGCCAACACGGTGAACCAGTCAACACTAAATTTGGCGGCACAATCTCTGCTATTTAAAAGATGTTCGCATATGGCGGAACTGTAGGTGTTCAGGACGAGTCCACTTAACGGCAAGGTGTTTTCTAATTTTAGTAAGAACGTATATATATATATATATATATATATATATATATATATATATATATATTACAAAATGTTTCTGACTTGATCCGAATAATTTTGTCATGATGGAGCCTTGAAGTAAACTATTGTCATATGTTTTCTCCTATAGTGTTTTGATATATAAATACATATATCATTATCTCATATGTGTATGTGTTTGTATGTGCATGTATTTAGGTAGCAACCCTTCTTTCATACACAATATTAAATAGGACAAGTATTATTTACGAATTTAAATGTCCATTAAGGAACTGTATTCTTGATCAATCAAAATACGTAAAAAAATATATAGGCCACACTACAACATGTTTGACACGCAGACTCGCTCTACACCTCTCTGACCATAGCTCAATTAGATCTCATTTAAATATTCATGGAGACCTACCGGACAATATTCGTAACATACTTGTTGACAACACTAATATAATAGCATCATCCAAATGCAAAAAAAAAGGCTAAAAATAATGGAAGCTTTATTAATAAAAACAAACGAAACAACATTTAATAATATTAACTTTGAACATGGACATAATATCTTGACCGTGTTTTGAAAAATGAAAAAATTTTATAAAACATAAATACAACAAACTATTTCTTATTTTAACAGTTAAAATATTTAATCCTAGAAAATGGCTAAATGTATAGCTGAAAGCTGAAAGAACATTCGGACAGACAATAAATTTAAATGTTTAAAAACATATATATGTGCGCGTGTGTGTGTGTGTGTGTGTAATTAATGTGTTTATTTTTAATGCAGCCTTTTTCTTTATTCAGTCGTCATTATAGTGGATACTCGTATTTGAAAAAGACGTCACATTTTTATTTTAAACACAGTATATTACGCCTATCGACTCACGCATACGTGAACTTTATTAGCATTTCTAAAATGGATAGGTCGATAGGCGTGATATGTATTGTTTTAAATAAAAATAAAACTGAGGCGTCTATTCCAAATACAATTATTCGTATAATACATCTCTCTCTTTGTCTCTCTCTCTCTCTCTCTCTCTCTCTCTCTATATATATATATATATATATATATATATATATATATATATATATATATGCGTTTGTGTGTGTCTACCGGTAAACGTTATTTTGTCATGATATAGAAAACAAAAATATCAGACATTATTGCTTGTCTTCTTAATTAATTCAATTATTCCATATTATTGACTTCCAACAACAAACTAAAATTATTATCACATGAATAAAATAGTCATATAGATGTAAGTAATAAATAGCGAGATTGTTTGAGATATATATGAACAGATAGATAGATGGATACACATGAACAGACTGAGATAGATAGATAGATAGATAGATAGATAGATATGAACAGACTGAGAGACATATGAACATATTGAGATAGATATATGTAAACAAATTGAGATATCAACCTCAATTTGTTTATATCTATCTCAATATAGATAGATATGAACAGATTGAGATAGATATGAAAAAACTGAGATAGATAGATAGATAGATATGAACAGAATCAGATAGATGGATAGATATGAACAGATTAAGATAGATAATGTACAATCAGTAATAGATTAATAGATATATATGAACAGACTGAGATAGATAGATAGATAGATAGATAGATAGATTGATAGATAGATAGATAGATAATGTACAATCAGTGATAAATAGATTGATAGATAGATATGAATAGACTGAGATAGATAGATAGATAGATAGATAGATAGATAGATAATGTACAATCAGTCATAGATAGATAGGTAGATAGATAGATATAGATAGATAGATAGATAGATATGAACAGATTGAGAAAGATGGATAGTTATGAACAGATAGATAGATAGATAGATAGATAGATAGATAGATAGATAGATAGATAGATATGAACAGTTGAGATAGATGGATAGTTATGAATAGATAGATAGATAGATAGATAGATAGATAGATAGATATGAACAGATTGAGATAGATGGATAGTTATGAACAGATAGATAGATAGATAGATAGATAGATAGATAGATAGATATGAACAGACTCGGATAGATGGATAAATATGAACAGATTAAGATAGATAGATAGATAGATAGATAGATAGATAGATAGATAGATAGATAGATAGATAGATAATGTACAATCAGTGATAGATTGATAGATATATAGATATAAATGAACAGACTGAGATAGATAGATAGATAGATAGATAATGTACAATCAGTGATAGATAGATTGATAGATAGATATGAATAGACTGAGATAGATAGATAGATAGATAGATAGATAGATAGATAGATAATGTACAATCAGTGATAGATAGATAGATAGATAGATAGATAGATAGATAGATAGATAGATAGATAGATAGATAGATAGATACCGTTGTGTTTGTGCGTAACTTGTATGTCTACATACGGGCCTGGTTCGATGTCTGGATATATTTATTTGCTTTAACCTATCTGCTTATCTGCCTTCGTTGTAAACATGGGAATGTCCTGTACGGCCAACTGAGAAATCACCATGTGGTTGGAACTACAGATGTCTTCCTGCGAGCAAATCACTCCATGGTGTGAACTTGTTGGAGTCAAATATTTTCTTCCCTCCGTTTGTCAACCGATGTACAATGTCCTGCAGTCTTTGAGACGGTTTTTGAGAACGTTTTTTTTTTTCTAAAACAGATTCCTCATTAAATTCCTGCCAGTGTTCCGCCATATTGCACCCCCCCCTCTTATTTTACGAATATTTTATCATATTAGGAAATTTTCGCAACGCCATATTTACACAGTACTAGCGAAATCTTTGAAGTGCTTGTAGGTTACATTTATCACTTTATTCATGGACAGAAGTTAGAAGGTTTCATTTTCGAGTCTCACTATGGTCGATTTTTCAGCAAGCTAACATCTTGATGTTATCGGTTTGGAGGAGGGGTTCCCAATACGGCCGGATGGACTTGTGAGCATAATTTGGCAACTGGAACTATATTTAGCACCATAGAAAGTTGTTACCACGAAATATAAACTCATATATGAACGGATAGATAGATAGATAGATAGATAGATAGATAGGAAAATAGGCATTCAGACAGATATGAACAAATTAAGATAGATAGATAGATAGATAATGAACAAAGATAGATAGATAGATAGATAGATAGATAGATAGATAGATAGATAGATAGATAGATAGATTGAGATAGATAGCAAAATAGACAGATATGAAAAACTTTAGATAGATAGATAGATAGATTGATAGATAGGAAGAGATTATAAAATGATAGATAGATATAGATAGATAGATATGAACAGATTGAGATAGAAAGATAGATATGAACAAATTGTGATAGATAGACAGTTGAGGTTATCGATTTTGATCGGCTTTATTGATTATTGATTTTTTAAGTTTTCGATTTTTTAAGCTAAGAACCTATCTCTTACATTGTACAAAGTATGTGCCAAATTTAGTCAAAATCTGTTCGATGGAACTCGAGTAAAAAGACACACAGTCATCCTCTGTTTTATATATAAAGATTAGAGAGTTGTCATAGATATTATTAATATTAATCTTCACTTTGTTTGTTTCTGCCTATATATATATATATATATATATATATATATATATATATATATATATATATATATGTATGTATGACATTAAAGTATCAACCACCACAACTAGATTGCTGCGTCATTAACTCTTATATCAAGTTCCTAACGTTTTGTATGCCGAAACATTTTAGGACCGACTTAGTGAAATACAAGCCTCCACTGTGAAACTATTCTACAACAAGAAGGATGCTGGGAATAATATGGAATAGGCATCTGAGTAACGGCAAAGAACTACCTGAACAATGAAAAAATAAGCAAGACAGTACTAAAACTTCATTGTCTTTCGTAACTCATTTCCATAAATTTCTGATGAAGCTTAAAATAAAATCGAAACATGTTAGATTTATAAACGTTTCTTATATTTTCTTTATTCTGTTATATATCAGAGGGAAACGTAGAAGGAAGTGGTTTAATATTTCTAATTGGTCCAATGTCCTCATCCTTGTTGGGTTTTGGCCATTGTATTGTCTGTACTTCGTTAGATTTCAAACTAAACATTTTATAATGTCGGTGGGTAGATTATTCTTATCCTTCTGTTCATTTCTAGGGATATCTTGTATTCAATTTCTTTCTTTTTCTTCTTCTTTTTCTTTCTTCCTTACTTTTTTCTTCTCCTTTTTATTATTCTTGCTTCTTTTCCATTTCCTTCTTCCATTTTTTACGATCTTCCTTTCTTTTTCCTTCTTCATTTTAATTTCTTCTTTTTATCCTTCTGTCTTTTCCCTCTTTACTTTTTTCCTTCTTACTTCGCTTTTCCTTCTTTATTTTTGATTTCTCCCTTTATTTTTGACACCTCCCTTCCTCTTTTCTATCTTGTTTTCTTTTTTTCCTTCTTTTCTTTCCTTCCTTGTTTTTTTTTTTTTCCTTCTTAATTCTTTCCTTCCTTGTTTTTTTTTTTTTCTTAATTCTTTCCTTCCTTCTTAATTCTTTCCTTCCTTGTTTTCTTTTTTTTTCCTTCTTAATTCTTTCCTTCCTTGTTCTTTCCTTCCTTGTTTTTTTTTCCTTCTTAATTCTTTCCTTCCTTGTTTTTTTTTTTTCCTTCTTAATTCTTTCCTTCCTTGTTTTCTTTTTTCCTTTTTTTCCTTCCTTGTTTTCTTTTTTTCTTAATTCTTTCCTTCCTTGTTTTCTTTTTTTTTTTTTTCCTTCTTAATTCTTTTTCCTTCCTTTCTTTTTCCTTTTTTTTTTTTCCTTCTTAATTCTTTCCTTCCTTGTTTTCTTTTTTCCTTCTTAATTCTTTCCTTCCTTGTTTTCTTTTTTTTCCTTCTTAATTCTTTCCTTCCTTGTTTTCTTTTTCCTTCTTAATTTTTTCCTTCCTTTTTTCCTTCTTAATTCTTTCCTTCCTTGTTTTCTTTTTTCCTTCTTAATTCTTTCCTTCCTTGTTTTCTTTTTTTCCTTCTTAATTCTTTCCTTCCTTGTTTTCTTTTTTTCCTTCTTAATTCTTTCCTTCCTTGTTTTCTTTTTTCCTTCTTAATTCTTTCCTTCCTTGTTTTCTTTTTTTCCTTCTTAATTCTTTCCTTCCTTGTTTTCTTTTTTCCTTCTTAATTCTTTCCTTCCTTGTTTTCTTTTTTTTTTTTTTTTCCTTCTTGTTTTTTTTTCTTTTCCTTCCTTGTTTTTTTTTTCCTTCTTAATTCTTTTTCCTTGTTTTTTTTTTTTTCTTTTTTCCTTCTTGTTTTCTTTTTTTTCCTTCTTAATTCTTTTCCTTCTTTTTTTTTTTTTCCTTCTTTTTTTTTTTTTCCTTCTTAATTCTTTCCTTCCTTGTTTTTTTTTTTCCTTCTTAATTCTTTCCTTCCTTGTTTTTTTTTTTTCCTTCTTAATTTTTCCTTCCTTAATTCTTTCCTTCATTGTTTTTTTTTTTTCCTTCTTAATTTTTCCTTCCTTGTTTTTTTTTTTTCTTAATTCTTTCCTTCCTTGTTTTTTTTTTTTCCTTCTTAATTCTTTCCTTTTGTTTTTTTTTTTCCTTCTTAATTCTTTCCTTCCTTTTTTCTTTTTTCCTTCTTAATTCTTTCCTTCCTTGTTTTTTTTTTTCCTTCTTAATTCTTTCCTTCCTTGTTTTCTTTTTTCCTTCTTAATTCTTTCCTTCTTGTTTTTTTTTTTTCCTTCTTAATTTTTCCTTTTGTTTTCCTTTTTTCCTTCTTAATTCTTTCCTTCCTTGTTTTTTTTTTTCCTTCTTAATTCTTTCCTTCCTTGTTTTTTTTTTTTTCTTAATTCTTTCCTTCATTGTTTTCTTTTTTTCTTAATTCTTTCCTTCCTTGTTTTCTTTTTTTCCTTCTTAATTCTTTCCTTCCTTGTTTTCTTTTTTCCTTCTTAATTCTTTCCTTCCTTGTTTTCTTTTTTCCTTCTTAATTCTTTCCTTCCTTGTTTTCTTTTTTTCCTTCTTAATTCTTTCCTTCCTTGTTTTCTTTTTTTTTTTCTTTTCTTTTTCCTTGTTTTTTTTTTTCCTTCTTAATTCTTTCCTTCCTTGTTTTCTTTTTTCCTTCTTAATTCTTTCCTTCCTTGTTTTCTTTTTTTCCTTCTTAATTCTTTCCTTCCTTGTTTTTTTTTTTTCCTTCTTTTCTTTTCCTTCCTTGTTTTTCTTTTTCCTTCTTAATTTTTCCTTCCTTGTTAATTTTTTCCTTCTTAATTCTTTCCTTCCTTGTTTTCTTTTTTCCTTCTTAATTCTTTCCTTCCTTGTTTTCTTTTTTTCGTTATTCTTACCTTCCTCATTTCTTTTTCTTTCTTTCTTTCCTTTGCTTTATTTTTTCTTTCATCCTTTTACCCTCCTTCTTTTTCCTTCTTTCTTCGTTTTCTTCCTTCATTTTTCTTCCTATATTTTTTATTCTTCATTTTCTTTGCCGTTCCCTTTCTATTTCTCTTTTTTCTATCTTTATTCCTTCTTTCATTTTCTTTCTTTCTTTTTTCTTTCTTCCCTCTTTCTCTCTTCTATTTATTTTTCATTCTTTCTTTTTTCTTTCTTTCTTTTTCTTTCTTCCCTCTTTCTCGGTTCCTTTTATTTTTCCTTCTGTTTTTTTTTCATTCATTCTTTTTTCTTTCTTCCCTCTTTCTCTCTTCCATTTATTTTTCCTTCTTTCTTTCTTCTTTCTTTCTTTACCTTTCTTACTTTTTCTTTCTTCCCTCTTTCTTTCTTCCTTTTATTTTTCCTTCATTCTTGTTTGTTTCTTTCTTTTTTCTTTTAACCCTCTTTCTCACTTCCTCTTATTTTTCCTTCTTTCATTTTTGTTTCTTTCTTTTTTCTTTCTTCCCTTTTTCTCACTTCCATTTATTTTTCTTTCATTCTTTTTCTTTCTTCCCTCTTTCTTTCTTACTTTTATTTTTCCTTCTTTCTTTTTTCTTTTTTTCTTTTTTCTTACCTCATTCTTTCTTCCTTTTATAATTCTTCTATCTTTTTCTTCTTTCTGCCCTCTTCCTTTTATAATTCTTCTTTTTTCTTTGTTTCATCTTTCTTCCATCCTTTTATTTTTCCTTCTTTATTTTCTGTTTCTTCCTTTTATTTTTCCTTCTTTCTTTTTACTTTCTTCCTTTTCTTTATCCTTCTTACTTTTTTCTTTCTTTCTTTTTTCTCTCTTCCCTCTTTATCTCTTCCATTTATTTTCCTTCTTTCTTCTTTTTTCTTTCTTTCTTTTTTCTTTCTTCCCTCGTTCTTTATTCCTTTTATTTTCCATCTTTCTTTTGCTTTCTTTCTTTTTTCATTCTTCCCTCTTTCTCTCTTCTTTTAATTTTCCTTCTTTGTTTTTTCTTTCTTTCTTTTTCTTTCTTACCTCTTTCTCTCTTCCATTTATTTTTCCTTCTTTCTTTCTTCTTTCTTTCTTTCTTTTTTCTTTCTTCCCTCTTTCTCTCCCTTTTATTTTTCTTTCTTTCTTTTTTCTTTCTTTCTATTTTCTCTCTTCCTTCTTTCTCTCCCTTTTATTTTCCCTTCTTTCTTTTTCCTTCTTTCTTTTTTCTTTCATCCCTCTTTCTCACTTTCTTTTATTTTTCCATTTTTCTTTTTTCTTTCTTCCCTCTTTCTTTCTTCTTTTTATTTTTCATTTTTTCTTTCTTTCTTTTTTCTTTCTTCCCTCTTTCTTTCTTCTTTTTATTTTTCATTTTTTCTTTCTTTCTTTTTTCTTTCTTCCATCTTTCTCTCTTCCTTTTATTTTTCCTTCTTTCTTTTTTCTTTCTTTCCTTTTCTTCCCTCTTTCTTTCTTCCTTTTATTTTCCTTCTTTCTTTTTCTTTCTTTCTATTTTCTTTCTTTTTTCTCTCTTCCTTTTTTTTTTTTATTCTTTCTTTTTTCTTTCTTTCTTATTTCTTTCTTCCTTCTTTCTCTCTCCCTTTTATCTTTCCTTATTTTTTCTTTCTTTTTGTTTTCTTTCTTCCTTTCTTCTCTCTTCCTTTTATTTTTTCCTTTCTTTTTTTCTTTCTTTCTTCCCTTTTTCTTTCTTCCTTTTTGTGTAACCTTTTTTCTTTTTTCCTTATTTCCTTTTATTTCTCCCCTTTTCTTTATTCCTTTTATTTTTTCTTCTCCTATTCTTTTTACATTAAAACATTACATTGAATTACATTATTTACAGTCAAACGAGTGTCCCCATCTTTGTTATATTTCATAGCCTCTTCTCTTCTTATTTATTCTTCTTTTTATTTTTATTTTTTTTCTGTTTTGCTAGCCACTCGGATAACTGGTGGAATAAAATCTTCTGACTTTCGTATATGGCACCGGGCGTGACAAGTGTAAGCTTAGCGAAAGAGAAATTAGAAGAAACAAAATAGGATTTCAACCCAGGCTGGAAAGAAAGAAAGAAAGAAAGAAAGAAAGAAAGAAAGAAAGAAAGAAAGAAAGAAAATACATGAAAATGTTAAATAAAATTATAAAAGAAAAAAAAAACAAAAAGCAAGCAAGCAAAAAGAAAGAAAAAAAAGAAAGAAAGAAAGAAAGAAAGAAAGAAAGAAAGAAAGAAAGAAAATTCAAATGACAAATAAAATTATGAAGGGAAAAAAATAAAATAAAAAGAATAAAGAAGGACGGAAAGAAAATACATGAAAATGGCAAATAAACTTATAAAAGAAAGGAAAAGGAAAGAAAAAAAACGAAAGAAAATAAATTCAAATGAAAAATAAAATTATGAGGAAAAAGAAAGAAAGAAAGAAAGAAAGAAAGAAAGAAAGAAAGGAAATTCAAATGGCAAATAGTTTTTGAGGGAAAAGAAAGAAAAGAAAGAAAGAAAGAAAGAAAGAAAGAAAGAAAATAAATTCATATGACAAAAATTCATAAAATTATGAGGGAAGGGAAAGAAAGAAGAAAAGAAAGACGGGAAGAAAATACATGAAAGTGGCAAAATAAATTTATAAAGGAAAAGAAAGAAAGAAAGAAAGAAAGAAAGAAAGAAAAAAAGAAAGAAAGAAAGAAGCCGTATAGAATTGGTCAAATGTCTAAAGTGCAAATCAAGAATGTTGAAATATAGGGAAAGGAAAAATCTTGAAGGATAGAAATTCTATAATAAAAGAAAGAAGGAAAAATTAAAAAAAAAAAAAGCGAGAAAAAAATTAACAGAATCTAATGAAAAAAATACAAAACATTGTATGTTAAACTGACATTAACGATTTCCAAGAACTTGATTGGTCCACACTCTCGTTCCTAAACACTGGCACGAATTCATTTATTCAGAACGCAAGCTTACTGATTTCGTGGGAGATATATTACATCAATTTGTCAGAAAAACGAACAAAAACAAATAAGAGAATTTCAAAGCTTTTCTGTAAAACTGGGTAAACACAAATTTGGAACCCACAAATCCGGATATTATATAACGTAAATTGCTGTCTACAAGTCGTGTTTTCAAGCCTAAATAAATAATTATTTCCAAAACTAGAGGTCATCATATATAGCAGGTATAAAATTTAAACCTTTACCACCGAATAGTAAACAAGTCAGGCACCACTCCTAACAATTACATTACCTCAGGCTGACACAAATATATCCAGCTAAAACTTGTTTGGTGAACACATTTGGCATATTAACTCAGAAATTAATATAAAATAGTAACAGAAATTCATTATTCTATTAACGCTAGAGCACAAATCGCGTCCAACTGCTAATACACTAAGCGTAAACACTGGACGAAGCGCCATTTGACTCAGGTGGTCATTCAGCCACCAAGGTAAGGTATGCCTGTCGTGTATGCAATTTCATATTAGTGTCACATTAATAGGACATTACGGCATCCGTCCGTCTCGAGAGACGATGGAGAAGCGCGGAGCGCTACGAGGCTGGGTGGGATATATGGAGAACTCGGGCTGCCCGGACGTCTAGTTCCCCCTCTAGGACTTGCTAGCAGAGTCCAAAGGAGAGGATAAACCAATACAGTTTGGTACGAGCGCGGCTGCAGGTGTTGGCGGAAGGTAGCACAAAGTGCCGTCCATCCGCCTTAGGGGCTCCACTTCGGGTTTGAATTCAGAGTTGTCCTTCTCCTAGACCAGTTGCCATCCGAGGCTATAGAACCCAGTCCCGCTATTTACCCATAGAGAAGAAGAGGAGTCACACCTTTCCCAAGGGTATTAGCACGTAAGTGAATGTAATGAACTCGACTGGAATTCGAAATCGGCTCTCCGATTCCTCAATCCGAGCTGCAATTCATTAATCCACCGTGCCTCTTCAGATCAGAAGAGTTAGATTCATGCCTTTCCCAAGGTTATTAGCACGTAAGTGAATGTAATGAACTCGACTGGAATTCGAACTGGACACTCTGATTCCTCAATCCGAGCCACAATGCATTACTCCGCCGTGCCTCCACATTAACAGTACATAATGGCCGTTTATTGAATATATATATATATATATATATATATATATACCATAAAAGCATAATTACTGTGCGATTATGGTACATTATTGTTTTAAAGGTTACTTGATAGTCACCATATTGCACTCACGATTACCACCTTAAAATTATCATTTTAAAATCGATTTACAGTTGAGCTGAATAGATTTAGCAGTAAATTCTATGCTAAAAGTTTGTTTTCTTGCGTTTCTCATTTGTGGGCCTCCCTTCCAGATGCATGCTTTCCAGCCAACTTTAATCTTCAAAAATTTAAATGCAATGTCAATCGCTATCTAACGTCCCCCTGATTACTCTTTTCTCTTCAAGCTCACTAATAATGTTTCTGTTTCTAATTCCTCTACACCCAATAACCATTTCTATCTTAGTGGCTTTACTGCCTTGCATGGGGTGAAACCGATTAAAAAATAAACCTTCGGAATTGGCCGAACTAAAGAAGGAAGGTTGTCCGAACACTTGCCCTAAAAAATAACGATAGTGTAGTGTTAGGCTTGAAGAAATGGAGTGAAAATATACCACCCTGCAAAATGTGGTTTAAACGAATATCAAAGGTGGAAAGTGAAGATTGGGTAGCTCCAGCCGAGATATTGTTTTTTTTTTTTAATCATTTTCCCCCAAGGAAGGGTCTAAATCCACTAAGACGCAAGGGGTTTCTTGGAATATAAAAAAATGTGAATATTTCAGAAGGAACCAGAAACCCAATCCTAAACAGGGATCAAGGGACGTAACTCGACTACCGTTCAAAATCCCTGGAAGGAGCATAAACAGGACGATAGGCGATAATATCTAAACCTATTGAGGAAATAAATTAAATAAATATTAAATAAAATTTCTGAGTTTAGCTTCAGACTTCCGAAGAGGAGTTGAAGTAGACTTTAAAAGGAACCGGAAATCAGTTCCTAAAAAGGAAAAAATAGATAAACCTATATCCTGTTCAAAAGTAGTGGGAAGAGTGTGAACAGGATGATAGGCGAATCTATCTACTCCAATTGAGAATAAATTAAATAAATAGTGAATAAAATTTCATAGTTTAGACTGAGGCGTTAGACGTATTGATTTGGTTTGTTTTGTTTTATGGCATATCAACCTCAATGGGTTATTTAATGCTGACAAAATTTTTATTGCTGGTAATATGTTTTTCTTCAAAAATCTATTTCTGGGAATATTTTTCCTTGAAGAAATCCACAGTTAGTCATTTTTTTTCAAAGAATGTATAGCTGCTTGTATTGCTGGTATTTTTTTTATTTTTATTTTTTTTTTTTTTGCTGATAATATTTTTTCCTTAAAAATTAATGTTGGTAATATTTTTTTTATTACAAAGTATTTCTGGTATTAAAACTATTTTTACACAAGTTTGGGTGTTAACTATATGCCCATAGCTGGGACCCTAACAGGTGCTACCACCCCGGGTTAGGGTGGACCTGGGAATACCAGCAATTAAGAGGTGGTTCCACACTCGTCAAAATCTCCTGATCAGAGGCCTTGCTGCTGGACTTAGTTTATCGTCTTACCCAGGACACGGATGTAGTTTATAGTCATACACAGGACGAGTTAGACATATTGACTTGATTTGACAAAGAATCGAAATTCCAATCTTAAAGAGAAATCAAGGAATAAAACTTTACTCCTGTTTAAAAATCCGGGGAAGAGTGTGAACTGGGTGATAGGTGAACCTATCTACTCCTAGTGAAGGAAAATGTTGAATAGATAGTAAATAAAAATTCAGAGTTTAGGCGGAGACGTTAGAAGTATAGAGTTGAAGTAGATTTGACAAGGAAACGGAAACCCAATCCTAAACAGGAAATAATGAATAAACTTCTAGTCCTGTTCAAACGACAAGGAAGGAGTGTGAACCGGGTGTTAGGTGAACCTATGCAGATATGGCAGTCGAAGAAGTAAAAAAGACAAAGAATAGCATTTGAATTAAGATTTCAAAACTTGAGTCGAGAGAGACAGACAGACAGACAGACAGACAGAAAAAAAACATTCAAAGATCAGTATTCAAAGGAGAGGCAGGTTGATGAGATGAATAGCGGCACGGACTAAGGAATCGGAGAGCCGAGTTCGAATTCCAGTCGAGTCCATTACATTCACTTACCTTGGGAAAGGTATGAATCCTCTTCTTCTACCCCTGCAGCTATGGTTCAATACCCATGCTCTGGCATACTGCAGAAAGAAATGGCAACCTACTGTGGGAAAATAATCTTCATCGTCAGTCATGTATCGAAAGATACATGATCGCCTAAGCGTGTATCACGTATGGCACATAACTGACTGTAATTCACTTACGCACTAATACCCTTGGACGATGTATGAATCCTCTTCTTCTCCCTCCCAGCTGTGGGTAAGTAACAGGACAGACAGGGTTCTATAGCCTTGGATGGCAACTGGTCAATCGCGGTAAGAAATAGCAACGTATTGCGAGAAAAAAAAATCTGCATCGTCACTCATGTATTGAAAGATACATGATCGCCTAAGAGTCTATCACGCATGGCACATAAATGACTGAGTGATTCAAAGAAGATATTGCAGGAATCTTCTGTTTTTGTCTTGTCTGATTCTTGTAAGAATATTACGAAAGGAGTCAAGGAAGTTTATGGTTTCATTGAACCGTCCATTTGTCCTATGCCTATGGTCAGTATACATAGGTACCATTTGTGGTCAGAGATGAAATTGGGTTCAAAGAGATGTTCAAAGGTGGGAACCTAGTGACAAGGCAAAACTCTGGTTTGGTCGGTGCCGGGTATATGATTCTGCAACCTGTTTCCCACGGACGCAAAGACGCGAAACTATCGATAGTCTATTCCTGTCTCAATGGCAAATGTTCAAACGAGCTTCATTATTTAGTTTCGAATGTTAGGATTCTAAGAGCAAGGAGATGCCCGGCGAGTCTAACGAAGGCAAAACACCACCATTACAAACGGGCTACATTTGTAAGGAGGAGATAGCACTCATCCTGATCCATATAATATTCAATTCCTACCATCATTTATATCACACACCTTATTCATTAAAACCATTTAACATTAAACCTCTACAATACAAAATTAAACTTGTAAGGTCAAAAGTCAATCATTATCTATCCTGCTTATCCTCAGCATCTTCACTTCTTACCCCCTTCTCTTTCATTCATATCACACACCTTATTCATTATAGCCATTTAATAGTAAGCCTATACAATACAGTCTTACTTCGTCAAGTCTAGGGTCAATCGTTATCTATCCTCCTTATCCTCATCATCTTCACCTCCTACGCCCACCTCTTTAAGCATATCGCACACGTTATTCATTCTAACCATTTAACAGTAACCCTCTATAATACAATCTTAACCTCGTCAGGTCTAGGGTCAATCGTTATCTATCCTCCTTATCCTCATCATCTTCACCTCCTACGCCCACCTCTTTAAGCATATCGCACACGTTATTCATTCTAACCATTTAACAGTAACCCTCTATAATACAATCTTAACCTCGTCAGGTCAAGGGTCAATCTTTATCTATCCTTCTTATCCTCATCATCTGCACTTCCTACCCCCTCCTCTTTCATTCATACCACACACCTTATTCATTATAACCATTTAATAGTAAGCCTCTACAATACAATCTTAACCTCTTCAGGTCAAGTATCAATCATTATCTATCCTCCCCATCCTCATCATCTTCACTTCTTACCCCCTCCTCTTTTGTTCATATCACACAACTTATTCATTAAAACCATTTAACATTAACCCTCTACAATACAATCTTAACCTCTTCAAGTCAAGGGTCAATCGTTATCTATCCTCCTTATCCTCATCATATTCACCTCCCCCCTCCTCTTTTATTCATATCACACACTTTATTCATCATAACCATTTAATAGTAAGCCTCTACAATACAATGTTAACTCCGTCAGGTCAAGTGTCAATTGTTATCTATCCTTCTTATCCTCATAATTTTCACTTCCTCCTAAATCCACTTTTATTTTTATATTGCATTATTGTACACGTTATTCATCATAACTATTTTAACAGAAGCCCTTTAACTTGACTGGCTCTCGGGCCATGTATTGAGTGAGATTTTATATAAAAAATTACTGGTGCTCTCGGTGAGATCCTCCAACACATTGCCTCGTGTCAAGGCACGATCTCTATCACGCTAATGTCTCAGCTTCAAATCCAGACTTCAAAAGAAAAACACATACGTGTTTATTTATTAGAACGCCCGCAACCCTGAAACATCGACACGAAAAGACAGACGTGACGTTATATGCACAGGACTAAGCTTTCACCCTGACACCCTGAATGCTGAGAAAACAAACGAATGGATAAATGAGAGTGGCTTTTTCTTGACCGTTCTTTATGTATTCTTAATGATTCATTTGTCCTTAGGAAGTGGTGTCAGGTTCAAGTAAAATGGTTTTTGCGTCTCGAAGATTGCTCAGCGATGCGTGAGGCATGCGATATTTTCTTCGGCTGGGTCCGTCCGCTTGATTGAATCTGAAGGACTGGACATCCGTGACTAGTAAAAATTGCATAAATAATGACACGGAAAAATGTGAACTGTATATATATATATATATATATATATATATATATATATATATATATATATATATATATGAAAAGTGTATGTATATAAATATAAATATCTCCAATGGATTAGATAATATTTATGTTGGTCACACCACAAACTCGCTTTTACGGCGCTTGAATCCACATTTAAATGATAAAACATTTTTAGGCATTTAAAACAATATGCCTGGCCGCGTACTCAATTCCGGAAAATCCTTGTTGAAAACACAGCTATACTTAAACATGAAAACAATAAACAAAAACTAAAAATTCTTGAAGCTATATACATAAAAAAATTGAAACCTAACCTGAACAAAAAAAAATCTACGAAATTTCCACAAATATTCTTAAATGCCTATATAACAGAAGTCATTGGCTTATACCAATGGCTTCCCATACTTAATACTTCTTATTTTCAGTCCCACGTCGTCATGTGTGATGTCACGAGCTGCGACGCGATTTTCGCCTCCGCGTCTCTTATACACGGATTTGTCGTTGCTTTGAAATTTTTCATGCAGCAAGGGCGAACTATCATTCTTGTTTCGTCCGTGTTTTGTTTGATATATTGAAACTGTCATCTTTGATAATGGCTTATGTAAACCGAAAGCTTAGATTGGATTCAAACATGTATCAATATGGCGTTTTGTCTGTCAATGATAATGTGATTAAGCTTATCAGACAATATGAAAGAAACTTACTTAAGATAAATAGACAAAACCTGTCTAAATTATTTAATGAAACATGCGATGTCCAATTAAATACATATATATCTATACATGTTGTGTGTATTTGTGTGTGTGTGTGTGTGTGTGTGTGTGTGTGTGTGTGTGTGTGTGTGTGTGTGTGTGTGAAAGTTTTAGTTTCGGTTTTTGAAACATGGTAATTCCTGTGTAGCGACGAAACCACATTTTAAATCAGTTAATTTATAATATATATATATATATATATATATATATATATATATATATATATATATATATATAGATAACGATACTCGTTTCGAAAAACCCTCGAATTTTTGATTTGTCAATAATCAAATCAATCTCGAAGGAAAAAAATGTTTTAAAAAAGAAAAATCTAGAAACATGAAAGTCTGTCGAAAAATCGCACAGGTACAGGTTTGAAGCCCAAAGAAAAAACCCCGACACGAGTAAACAACTAACTAAAAAGAGCTCAATACAGCCGTAGAGCAGACCTAGATACACCTAGTGAGCCAGACAAACCTACCCAGGTTTCACCTAAGCGGATCGTCAAGGAAAGCTCACGAGGTTTTGACCATATATATATATGCACATATATATATATATATATATATATATATATATATATGTGTATATATAAATATATATATATTCAATTTAAATATATATATATATATATATATATATATATATATATATATATATATATATATATATATATATATAATATATATATATATTACTTATTAGAAAACGCGCAATATCAGTAATAAATCCAGGATCACGAGACAGTATAGTTACCTTATATATATATATATATATATATATATATATATATATATATATATATATATATATATATATATATAAATAAAGAAGTAATTTATACAATGAATTAATTAGCAATGATAACGTGATTAATGGCGAAATCACTTCCCTCACAAGGCTTAATGAGACATTAACTTACTATCAATTCCTTGAATAATACTTTTCTTATATTTGAGTTGTTGTCAGATGGAATTGACGAGCCAAGTACTTTCGACAATTTCAAATTATCATCTTCAGGACGCAATTTTTTTCCTATATACAGGCAAAACACTGATACGAAATATGTGTAGTTCAGCCCGAAAGATATGTTTTTTTTAAAGTATGCTATTTATTGACTGTTATATTATTTTGGAGCGTGCGATGACGTGAAGCCAGGTGAAATCTAGGAAGGTTTTCCTGGCTCTTTAGTATTTATATATATATATATATATATATAAACAGATTTTTCTTACTGCCACACCGACAAGATGATTTTAAAGAAAGGATCATATTTTTTTATTATTAAAATAGATACATATCTCGTATTTCATATCTCGTTTAAGAAAAATATTTGACAGGCGCCTTTCGGCCGATACTTACTCAAAAACAGAATCGTCGTCAATATAAAACAGAGATGCTGCTAAGAAAAAATATTATCAACAACTCGTATTAAAAAAACAAGTTACCCAATAATCATATACGGGAAGAGAAAATATCTTTCCAGTCAGGCTGTAGTTTCCTTGAAAAGGTCCAACCTATATTTCATCTCCCGTTGTCTCCACAGGGCAGGACGTTGTATATTAATAATAATAGACTCCAAGATGTCTAAGTGGAGTTTCGTTCTAGCCCTGTGTATGACGAAAAAATCAGGAGGGTAGTTCGTCCTGCAAGCAACAGGATTTAATAGGTGTGCACCAATCGCAGACTTATGAGTTTGCAAACACCCGGATGTAATAGGCTCGTACCTTCACACCTTGCCCGGAACATGCTGGGGAATCCTTACCTCTAACCGTTGGATGGTCTTGCCCATATAGTCGATCTCACATAAACATTTATATTGATATATAGCCAAACTTTGTTGACTTGTAGGCAAGGCATCCTTATGGATAATGGAAGAAATCCTCTTTTGTAGCAAAAATACTTTGGACAGTAACAGCATTAAAACACTGTTTAATTGAATTAGCAATTCCGTCTGAATATATTTGACTCCCAGAACCGATCCATGAGAGTCTCATATAAACAAGACACTTAGAGGGACCATATCTCTTAGACTCATTGAATTTATTGATCTTTCGTTCAATGGTAGCTGTCAAAACACATTCAGGGTAACCTTTCATCATTAAATATTGTTTAATTTTCATCGACTATTAGTGTTTGATCGTCGGCAATATAAAACAGAGATGCTGATAAGAAAAAATATTACCAACAATTGGCATTAAAAAATAAGTTACGCAATAGTCATATAAAGTGGGAAGGGAAAAAATATAGCACTAAAGATGTTCCCAGCCAAGCATTAATTTCCCCGGAGAGGGCCAACTTATATTTCATCTCCCGTTATCTACCCTGCCTGTGTGTATAGAGCTGAATTTAGACGGAAAGGAAAGCACAATCCTAAAGAGGAAACAATGGATAAACCCCTACATCTGTTCAAAAGCCTGGGGAGAAGTGTGAACTCGAAGTATTCCATGTATATGTTTGCTATAACTGGTGACAATGGTGAACTCATAGCCAAGCCTTCCTCTTGTTGGAATACCGTGTGGAAGAGCAACATTTTTCTACTCGTAGAACAGAAAAATTCTCCTATTGTTAGATTAAGTCCTGAACCGTTTTATCTTCGAAATGATTAAAGTTATCTTACTGGAATTCTCCTAATAGACTCTACTTTGAGCAATACGAATGTATAATTACTCTCCAAGCTTAACAGACGAATCGTGATAAAATCGATCATAAACGAAAATGACATGTTCAGCATTAATTAATCATATCTAAGAATCAGAAGCTCATGAAGGATTGAAATAAAGTTCATATTATATATATATATATATATATATATATATATATATATATATATATATTATTTCAGGATCATTGTCCAACTTATTCAACATTATGTTCGCTCTCTTTAACCTTCTAATTTTCTGTCCTGGAGTAACAAGTTGCCTCACATGTTTCACGTACGATTTCATTTTCAAGTCTTTTCACTTCTCTTTGAACTGTCATTGCTGAAACTTCTCTCTCACGTGCTAAACGTCTTATGGATTGAGTTGGATATTTTCTAATTGATCTCTTTAGCTTTAAGTTGAAATGATGATCCCTTTTGCTACTGTGACCTCCTAATCCAGTTTTCCTCTCTACAGTTCCTACATTTTAAAACTTATTCACCGTTCTCTTGCTGGTTCTTGAATAGATTTTGAAGATGGAAGACAGGGCATGAATGTTGGTACCATTGCTGAAGGTCTGAATGATCTTTTTCCTCTCACCATTGCTTATTTGGGAAGATAGTGGGGCTGACACAAAACGATTTTAACCTGTTCTCTTTCTAGCTGAATAACTCAAAAGGTTTTACAGTGATTCTTACAACAAATGCTGTCAAGATGGCGAAATGTCTTATCTGAAAACACGAAAAAAAGAAACTCAGTTGGTTTAATGGTTTTTGTCATGGGTCCTTACCTATAACTACAGAATGAACTCTTCCTAACACTATATATACTACGCCTCTCAAGAGAGAGAGACGAATCGAGCCGACCTTCTCGGCTTGACGGTCGAACTCTCTGCCTCTGAGCAGAGAGGAACCCGGACGAGGCTCCGCCGAATGGCAGAGTCTCGTTCGGGGAGGTTGACCAACCCTATTCCGGTTATACGGGTTCTACGGGCTTTTTTTGGCCGAGCCTATGGGCACGGGAAACCCACGTTAACTCGGCCTTGTGCCACATGCAACCCTCTTGGGAGGGTGTCTAGATACCGAATCAAGCCGAGCTTCTCGACTTGACGGTCGAACTCTCTGCCTCTGAGCGGAGAGGAACCCGGACGAGGCTCCCTCTAAGGGCAGAGTCTCGCTCGGGGAGGTTGACCAACCCGATCCCGTTTATACTGGTTTTACGGGGAATTTTTGAGCGAGCCTACGGGCCGGGAAACCGACGTTAAACTCGGCCTTGTGCCACATGCAACCCCCGTGGTGGGTGGCTAGATACCGAATCAAGCCGAGCTTCTCGGCTTGACGGTCGAACTCTCTGCCACTGAGCAGAGAGGAACCCGGACGAGGCTCCACCGAAGGGCAGAGTCTCGTTCGGGGAGGTTGACCAACCCGATCCCGTTTATCCGGGTTATACGGGCATTTTTGGCCGAGCCTACGGACTCGGGAAACCCACGTTAAACTCGGCCTTGTGCCACATGCAACCCTCGTGGGAGGTGGCTAGATACCGAATCGAGTCGAGTTCACTCCAAACCAGACTGACAGTCATACTAACAACTTCCACATCTTGTATTATTATTTCGTGTAATATACCTTCGTTATTTCTACTCTTGTGTTCGTGTTATTCTTCCTTGGTCCTAACCTGGACCATAACAGTTTTTTAGTTATTAAACCTTTTGTGGGATGGACATTTATCCATGCTGTTACACGATTTCGACAATTTTGCTGTTACACAAGGTATGCTGGCTCTAGTTAGAAGTTGTCTGTACACAGAACGTCAACATCTTCATCAGATTTTCTATTGAAATGTGTTATAACCTAGGGACAATCTAATCACACGAAAGTTGGTACGAACTATAATATTTAGGACAAGAACAACACATAGAAGTGAGTCAAGTGAATTCCAAAATGCATCTCCAAATACAGACCAACATACAGTATTTACTACTGTATTTATGTGAATGGGGACATACTCATTATTGCCCGTAGGTATGGTATAACAAAATAGTAGGGCGTTCTCAAAGGGAGGGGTCTGATTCCAATTAGTTTCAAACCGCTGTCAGGGCCTCATCTGAAGGAACTCTGGTGAACAGGCTTAGAAAATCCAAGCTTATCGTCCGGTTGTTATGGACTGGAAACCCTTTCATGAGTTTCAAATTTCTCTGAGTTTCTAACTTGGGATGAGGACTTTCTTGTTAGTGGGATGGATATATCTACTAGGAATCTGCTCAGCGGGTAACATGCTGAACTCCTGCAGCTGACTATGGGTCTCAGTGGAATACCAGTTTTGTGAATCTTGGGGAGAACATACATGTACGACAGCTTAATGTAACACAACATTTACATAAGGGTATTTAATCCTAATGTTTGTGTTTAATATTCTATATTCTGTGCCATTCTATGGCATTGTTTGCTGTCTCTTTTTCATCATGCCAAAAATTTTATCTCTCACCTACTACTTGTTTCCTGGTCTCTCTTCGCTTAGGATAGTCTCGTATGCTGGTGATAGTAAAACGCCCTTTTTCTAAGCTATTAAATTTTGGGAAATCGCTATCTGCATATATCTCATTGCAAGGTCAGTCGGGATGGTGTCAATTGCATGGAATTTTCTCAACACAAATTATTGGTTAGATAGAAACGTTGGTTGAGTATTTCAGTGTTAGGTGGCAGATAGATAGATAGATAGATAGATAGATAGATAGTGATAAGTTTCGGAAGGATATATTTGATCGAAGTAGCTAAGTGGGTTTGGCTACTGTTACCAAGTAGTAAACGGTAGCAGTAATCAACCGGTACTCGTCGTAGTCGCAGGTAATAGGTGTAGACCAATATGATAGTGGCGTAGTCCAATGGGCGTCGTCATAGACTTAAACTGTCGTACCTACATGTCCGTCTGTATTTATGACGGACACCAGCCAATCATATTCCAGTGAGGGGGAACACAGATGTATGCATATTCCATTATATCAGATAGATAGATAGATAGATAGGTAGATATGCAGAGGCTGTCATAGACAGATATATATATGAATAGGTTAATATATATATATATATATATGTGTGTGTGTGTGTGTGTGTATATATAGATAGATAGATAGATAGATATGAATAATCTGATGTAGATATGAATAATCTTAGAGAGAGAGAGAAATATGGAAATAGATAGATAGATAGATATGAATAATCTGATGTAGATATGAATAATCTTAGAGAGAGAGAGAAATATGGAGATAGATAGATAGATAGATAGATATGAATAATCTGAGGTAGATATGAATAATCTTAGATAGATAGATAGATAGATAGATAGATATGAATAATCTGAGGTAGATATGAATAATCTTAGATAGATAGATAGATAGATAGATAGATAGATAGATAGATGAATAGGCTGAGCTAGAGAGGTAGAGAGAAGAAGAGAGAAAATGCAATGTGGTGGGGGGGACTTTAAAATCTGAAAGGTCGAAGAATTTTAAGAAAAGGAAACTCTCTCTCTCTCTCTCTCTCCTCTCTCTCTCTCTCTCTCTCTCTCTCTCTCTCTCTGAAGCCGATTGTTTACGGAACTACAGTTTGAATAGACTGCAAAATATGTCTCCATTGTAATTAGCCAAACGCATAATGCCACTTTGCTTCTGGAACGGTAAACCATTTCCATCACCCATATTCAACACCATTTTCCCCTTTCTGACAAACGATCCCGACTGAAACAGACTGTGACTCACGTCAGCGAAGCACTCTCGTCCAAGATGACATTTCCTGATTTCACCTGTAGACATGATTGAGGCTCCTTTGACCTTTCTACCATAGACAATCGTCATGGAAACGCGGTAATTCATACTTACTCGAAACAATATCTCTCTTGAAAGGACCTTATAGTGCTCGTTCGTCAAAGTTATTTCTTGGAACGATATTTATAATAAAATGGGATGTTCCTCTGAGTGTTCGTATGTGGGTATGTTTGATTTTTTATCTTCAGTGAACCTTCTCCCTTTTGGGCATAGGGAACATGTCTCTCCACAACATCCTCTTATAGATCTTTGTCCCTTTACCATCACCCCCCGCAACCACCCATTCATTCACACAAAGCTCACCAGGTAAATGGATTGTTACCCTCCTCTCTTCCTTTTACCTTCGATATATACTGTGAGTACCAAATTCTCCGAGCCATCATTTTTATATATATTTATATATATATATATATATATATATATATATATATATATATAAGTACAAATATAGGTAACTATAGGCGTTTTGAAAAACCCTCGAATTTTTGATTTGTCAATAATCAAATCAATCTCGAGGGGAAAAAAGGGGTTTTAAAAAGAAAGAGCTAGAAACATGAAAGTCTGTCGACAAAAATCGCACAGATACAGGTTCAAAGCCCAAAGAAAAAACCCCGATACGAGTAAGCAACTAACTAAAAAGAGCTCAATACAACCGTAGAGCAGACCTAGATAAACCTAGTGAGCCAGACAAACCTACCTAGGTTTCCCCTAAACGGATCGTCAGGGGAAAGCTGAAAGCCAGCTTTACCTGACGATCCGCTTAGGTGAAACCTGGGAGGTTTGGTAGGTTTATCTATATATATATATATATATATATATATATATATATATATATATATATATATATGAACTTTATTTGAATCCTTCGTGAGCTTCCGATCCTTAGCTATGATCAATTAATGGTGAACATTTATTTTGTGTTTTCAGATCTTGGTCCAATAATTTTGCACGGCTTTTTCAATGTTAACCTACTTAAAGCAGGGTAACAACTTATTTTCCATTTCTCAAGCTCCCCAGATGCTACTGCTGAAAAATAAACAATTTTGAACTTAATTAAAAAATGTTGTATAATCATTCAATGTAGTTGTCCCAAAACATTTACACGTTCGTGTATAGTTATCTATATATGACCCAAGTAGATATCATTATGCCAGTATTTTCTTTTCATGTTCCTTTTATGCGTTTTTTTTTTTAATATTTTCCAGGGTACGGTATGCGGTCAGATGTACCATCTCAATATCAGTATGAAAATATAATAATAATTATCTTCTTTTTTTCAGAGTACTTTGCATCGGTTGTGTAGTTGGTTGGGCCTTTGAGAAAGATCACCCATATAGATGTCACTGAGCCAGAGAGTCATATTTAATTAGTGCAATATGCATGTGTTTAAATTAGATACTAACCGCGTGACTCATACGAAGGGGGGGGGTCGAAAAGTTAATAGGCTGACTATGAAAAATTGATGCTAGAACTGTGAAACCTTACATGCATTCATTTCAACTCTCCTTATTAATAACTGCATTGTTTCTTTCCAGGTACGAGGGTGGGCTGAAAAGTTCGTAGGCTGACTACGAAGGACTGATGATAGATAGATAGATAGATAGATAGATAGATAGATAGATAGATAGATAGATAGATAGGAGACACGGTGGAGTGATGGATACCGGCTTGGGTTGAGGAATCGTTGTCGAATCCATTATATTTACTTACGTGCTAATACCCTTGGAAAAGGTATGAATCCTCTTCTTCTCCCTCCAACTATGGGCAAATAGCAGGACAGACTGGGTTCTATAGCCTTGGATGGCAACTGGTCTAGGAGAACAACAACTCTGAATTCAAAACCTGCGGAGGGTCGTTTGGGGGCCTTGTGGCACGTAGTGCACCAGGTCTCTGTATTCGTCCCTTCAAAAAGTGTGGATGGTCTTGCACGAAACCTTCACCACTATAATCAGTTCTCAAGTGCTGTTGTCGGGCTGTCGGTTTCCTGGGAACTGATCTGCTAGACCCTTGTACGTCGGATTCGACGGAAGAGTCGAGCGATATATATATATATATATACCAGAAATTCTAGTTGTCTCTCTCCGATTCGGAGTATAAGTGTCTTTTTTGTTTCTATTTTCGTTGCTTACCTTTCTATAGAACTACATTTCTGTTGCCCCCCCCCAACTCTGTTCTTCATATATATATATATAAAGTCATCTGATAAAAACAAATACATCAAATTCATTTACACTATTTACATTATTCGGACTATTGTCCTCATCTTTGTCGCCATATTTATTACAACGTTACGGCCGTTGTACGCTCCGGCCTTCTTCAGGTAGTTAGAATGTCGAACAGAACCTTTTATTTCGCTCACTTGGGTAGACTGTTCTAGTTCCACGTACCAATATTTAATGGATGTCAGTTATCGGTAATCTCCTGTTAATTCCCCTCTCCAAGTTCGCCATTGCCTTAACCAGGTATTGAACTCACAACCCTTTGGCTCCTGTCACTGGATCTAACCAACGCCTTTCTCCACTGTGCTATGTTCCCTTGGGACAGATACTATAAACGTGTCGTAGATTTCGCTGAGTGGTATGCCAATAAATCTTGCTAGGCTTAATTATATTTTTAATTTACAATGTAGACGATATAGGGGAAAAACTACATTGTAAGGAGCATCTGTCTATATTTCTGAGATGATGTATTATGTACACTATTTACATTATTCGGACTATTGTCTTCATCTTTGTCGCCATATTTATTACAACTTTTCGGCCTTTCAGTATCTGTCTGTATTTCTGAGATGAAGTATTAAGTTCACTATTTACATTATTCGGACTATTGTCTTCATCTTTGTCGCCATATTTATTACAACGTTTCGGCCTTTCAGTATCTGTCTATATTTCTGAGATGAAGTATTAAGTTCACTATTTACATTATTCGGACTATTGTCTTCATCTTTGTCGCCATATTTATTACAATGTTTCGGCCTTTCAGTATCTGTCTATATTTCTGAGATGAAGTATTATGTTCACTATTTACATTATTCGGACTATTGTCCTCATCTTTGTCGCCATATTTATTACAACCTTTCGGCCTTTCAGTATCTGTCTATATTTCTGAGATAATGTATTATGTACAATATTTACATTATTCGGACTATTGTCCCTCATCTTTGTCACCATATTTATTACAACGTTTCGGCCTTTCAGTATCTGTCTATATTTCTGAGATGAGGTATTATGAACATTTACATTATTCGGACTATTGTAAAAATTTTTCAACCAGGCTACAACGTTTCGGCCTTTCAAAATAGTCTAAAACTGAGGTGGAGGTATTATGTACAGGTTTTACATTAGGGACATTGTCCCCATCTTTGAACCATATTTATTACAACGTTTTGCCTTTCAGTATCTGTCTATCCCCTGAGATGACATTATGTACACTATTTAAATTATTCGGGATTGGCCTCATCTTTGTCGCCATATTTATTACAACGTTTCGGCCTTTCAGTATCTGGTCTATATTTCTGAAATAGCTATTTACATTATTCGGACTATTGTCCTCATCTTTGTCACCATATTTTTACAACGTTTTGCCTTTCAGTATCTGTCAATTTCTGAGATTAGGTATTATAACAATTTACATTATTCGGACTATTGTAACATCTTTGTCGATTTATTACAACGTTTGGTGTTTCAATATCTGTCATATTTGAGATGATGATTAAGTTCACTAAAGCGGACTATTGTACTCATCTTTGTCGCCATATTTATTAAAGTTTCGGCTTTCAGTATCAGTCTATATTTCTGAGATGAAGTATTATGTTCACTATTTCATTATTCGGACTATTGATCTTTGTCGCCATATTTATTCAACGTTTCGGCCTTTCAGTATCTGTCATATTTCTGAGATTAGGTATTATTACAAAATAACGTCAACAAAATTTTTCAACCCATGCCCAAAATAGTCTGAAAACAGTGGTGGAGCACAGGCGGGACCAGAAATAATTTAGACCCCCAGTTTTGTCCCCCCTGTCAGACATTTTCTAATAAATTTCGGAAAAGGTAGGAAAAACGAATGGTAGCTTTCATGTGTTTAGTTGCTACAATCTTAGTTGCTAACAAGAGACATTGTTGAAAATCGGATGATATGGTGTCTGCATCATTAATGACAACAGTGAAATAGAACAAAAGTGCAACAATTTCAGTCTGGCTGTGTATCTTTCTTAGCGGATGATCAATGGATCAAAATAGTCTTTCCATTTCATGTCATTCGAGAACGTTACTCCATGAAAACACAATGAGCACCGGACCATATGTGGCAGCAATATTCGAGGCATGGACGAATGGTAGAATTATATATATGTAAGAGAGATTATTGAGAAAGAAATTGTCTGGTACGACACAGTGAATTGACTTTCTTAGCAGCTGATCTACATGGATTCAATACATTTCATGTCAGTCGAAAACGTTAGTGAATGAGCACCGACCATATTCAATATTATGGACGAAGAATGATATATATGTAAGAGAGATTATTGAGAAAGAAATATACGACACAGTGAATTGACTTTCTTAGCAGCTTTCCATTTCATTTCATGTCAGTCGAAAACGTTAGTCCAGGAAATCACAATGAGCACCGGACCATATGTGGCAGCAATATTCGAGGCATGGACGAATGGTAGAATTATATATATGTAAGAGAGATTATTGAGAAAGAAATTGTCTGGTACGACACAGTGAATTGACTTTCTTAGCAGCTGATCTAGTCATGGATTCAATATAGTCTTTCCATTTCATGTCAGTCGAAAACGTTAGTCCAAGAAATCACAATGAGCACCGGACCATATGTGGCAGCAATATTCGAGGCATGGACGAATGGTAGAATTATATATATGTAAGAGAGATTATTGAGAAAGAAATTGTCTGGTACGACACAGTGAATTGACTTTCTTAGCAGCTGATCTAGTCATGGATTCAATATAGTCTTTCCATTTCATGTCAGTCGAAAACGTTAGTCCAAGAAATCACAATGAGCACCGGACCATATGTGGCAGCAATATTCGAGGCATGGACGAATGGTAGAATTATATATATGTAAGAGAGATTATTGAGAAAGAAATTGTCTGGTACGACACAGTGAATTGACTTTCTTAGCAGCTGATCTAGTCATGGATTCAATATAGTCTTTCCATTTCATGTCAGTCGAAAACGTTAGTCCAAGAAATCACAATGAGCACCGGACCATATGTGGCAGCAATATTCGAGGCATGGACGAATGGTAGAATTATATATATGTAAGAGATTATTGAGAAAGAAATTGTCTGGTACGACACAGTGAATTGACTTTCTTAGCAGCTGATCTAGTCATGGATTCAATATAGTCTTTCCATTTCATGTCAGTCGAAAACGTTAGTCCAAGAAATCACAATGAGCACCGGACCATATGTGGCAGCAATATTCGAGGCATGGACGAATGGTAGAATTATATATATGTAAGAGAGATTATTGAGAAAGAAATTGTCTGGTACGACACAGTGAATTGACTTTCTTAGCAGCTGATCTAGTCATGGATTCAATATAGTCTTTCCATTTCATGTCAGTCGAAAACGTTAGTCCAAGAAATCACAATGAGCACCGGACCATATGTGGCAACAATATTCGAGACATGGACGAATGGTAGAATTATATATATGTAAGAGAGATTATTGAGAAAGAAATTGTCTCGTATGACACAGTGAACCGACTTTCTTAGCAGCTGATCTAGTCATGGATTCAATATAGTCTTTCCATTTAATGTCAGCTGAGAACCTGTTCCCGAGAAGGCCTAACGATCTTCAACCTAGTGATCTTCAACCAAACATGTGAAAACGAAAAAAACATTTTTCTAAGAATCTTCTTATTTTAACCTATACCACGAAGAAAGTGCGATAAAAAAAGGAAAGAAAAACAAATCAATATAATCATGCTAAACTTTCGAAAAAAATATGCCGACTTTCAATAGCCAAACATACAGAAACTTACCAAAATTCTATAAAGAACTCAGCGAGACCGAAAACAAATTAAAAGTTGCAATCGATTCAACAGACATATCCCAATTCAGAACATTCTTTAAAAAAATTCTTCAAATAAGAAACTTAAGACAACTTATTACAAATACAAAGAAATAAGGAAAGCCTCTGTACAATCTATAGAAATGGAAAATATATCTACCAAATTCCAAAAACTTTATCGACTACGAATTTAAACAATCCGAATAGCAAAAGGAATTCTTCATGCTAGGAATTAATTTCCTTATCTTGACAAAATAAGATCCAAATAAAAATAAATGGACACCTGTACTAAAATCTTCCAATAAACCTACAACTAAATACAAATGCACTCCAAATAACTAGACCTACTCAAACAGGGATGTATATAAAAAAAAAATCAATAGAACTATTGCAAACAAAACTCACTACAAACCGAGACATTATTAAACAAAGTTAAAGAAACTACGCCAAAATAAAAAAAAATATTTAGGTTTTACTCGAGTACAAAAACAATGCCTCTGTTATATAAAACGATTAAAAAAACGTGTTAAAATTTATAGCTATTTTAAAAAGACAAACCAATTAAAAATATACATAAAAATCCTTACAGTTAACATTTAAAAGAAAGATAAATACACTTGCGACCGCTCATAAGGTAGCAATACGACATTATTATATTACTGTAATTCCCCGTGTATAATACGCCTTCATCCATAATACGCACCCCTAAAATTGAGCTGAAATTGTGGGAAAATGTTTCTAGTTATGCATAATACGCACCCCTTGTTTTGTAATCAAACCCTATAGGGTACCTCTCCAATTTCATTACGACCAGCTTTTCCTATTATTTATTTGCATTAAAATACAAAATGTGGCACGAGGCCTAAAAAGGGGGATGGGGAATGACGGTCTTCTTCTGTCTTAAATCTAAAAACTTAGCTAGTCGCAGACACTGACCCAAACATGCCAACAATATTCCAATCACCAAAACAACACATTCACTCCTACCTTTCTTACTACGTCCACCATAATACCTCAAATTCTCTATGAAGTCCTAAATAGTCCCCTTATATACAAATAATATTCATGGGGGGGGGTCATAAAATAACGACCAGCTTTTCCTACTCTATGCAAGATGTAATTGAAGATATTTATCAAAATTTCCAATCATCACGATTCTAAAAGGAAACGGAAATACTTATATTGTGCCTACTGCGCAGACTCATTAACCTGGTTTTGTTCGATAAAATGTAATATCGGATCTGTATGTAGTTTTTCACAAAAAATTTTAAACAGAATAATAATTATTCTAATTTAGTTTTGATAATTCTTATTTTATTTTTCATTTATAAGTATCATTAGGTACATATGATTGTATTTGACATCCTTATGGGGTCACACTCGCCGAATGTTAGTGTCAAATTGTCGTAAGTATTCATTTCGCAACTGAAATCGACCTATGGAACGGCAATTTTTTAAAGATTTTTTTGTAGCTGTGCATAATACGCACCACTGATTTTGCTTATTATTTTTTAGAAAAAAATGCGTATTATATATGGGGAATTACTGTAATAGAATACCAGAAAGAGCATGCAGAAAAATGTGTATCTTTGTTTTATAGAGTATGCATAGATTCTGGATCTGTCAGTCGCCTTAGCTGGGTGGGTCAATTGTCCAGAATGCGGACCACACGACTCCCACGTATCAACCTGTTTGGCGAAATCGCCAAGAGGTTACGCGGAGGCCCAAAACGACGCTTCAAGGATCAGTTATAAACATTCCTGACACAAGACTATTTACAATATTGTCCTCATCTGTGTTGCCATATTTATTACGTTTCAGCCGTTGTACGGTCCGGTCTTCTTCAGTATCTGTCTATATTTCTGAGATGAAGTATTATGTACACTATTTACATTATTCGGACTATTGTCCTCATCTTTGTCGCCATATTTATTACAACGTTTCGGCCTTCTTCAGTATCTGTCTATATTTCAGAGATGAGGTATTATATACACTATTTACATTATTCGGACTATTGTCCTCATCTTTGTCGCCATATTTATTACAACGTTTCGGCCGTTGTAAGTTTCGGCCTTCTTCAGTATCTGTCTATATTTCAGAGATGAGGTATTATATACACTATTTACATTATTCGGACTATTGTCCTCATCTTTGTCGACATATTTATTACAACGTTTCGGGCGTTGTACGCTCCGGCCTTCATCAGGTGTTTGTAATGTCGAACTGAACCCTTTATTTCGCTCACTAGGGTAGACTGTTCTAGTTCCACATGCCATGTTTAATGGATGTCAGTTATCAGTTACCTCCTGTTAATTCCCCTCTCCAAGTACTCCACTGCCTTAACCGGGTATTGAACTCACACGCTTTGGGTCCTGTCACTAGATCTAACCAACACCTTTATCCACTGTGCTATGTGTCTTCAAGGACATATGGCACAGTGGCACAGTGGATATATATATATATATATATATATATATATATATATATATATATATATATATATATATATATATATATATATATATATATATATATATATATATATATATATATATATATATATATATATATATATTCTTTGCTTTGCCTTTTTGTCTACGGTTCAAGATGCTCCTTCATAAACGCTATGTATGCATCAGCAGTCATTTTAACGCCATCTAGTACTCTCCATGGGCCCACTAATGTTTTTTCCAATAATACCACCCCAGATCATTATGCCTCCACCGCCTTGTTGGCGTCTCAAACACTGATGACGATTCTGTCCGTTCATTACCCAGCCTTTGCACCATCTATCTGGCCCATCAAGTGTTGCTCGAGTTTTGTCTGTGAACAAAACTTTAGAGAAGTCAATCTTCATATTGTCCTCGGCCCATTTCAATCGATTTTGAATGTGATCTCGTCAACGGATGCTTCGATACAGGTTTGACTGTTGTTACTATTTCCCTCAGATACCGACACCGAGTACTTTTAGACACAGTAGGATCCCCAATGCGATTGAAAAGCTCTTGACTGTTAAGTCCAGGGTCCTTCGTGGCCTCTCGTTTAAGTCGTGACATGAGACGACGTGAAATAACCCTCGGCTTGCCTTTATCTACCCTTTTACGTACTTGTGTAGGGTCGGCGGTGTACTTTTTCACTGTTTCTAGGGTAGATTTACCTTTTGAGACTTCTGAGGTGATAGTTTTCTTTTCAGCATCACTTAAACTGCTTTTACGGCCCATCTTTTCACTAAATTCTTACACTTTTCTAATAATGTGGCACGCTCAAATCACCGTGCTGATAACAAATATGGCTCCAGTTTGTTTACATTGCGCAGATCAGTACGAAAATCTGTGATTGCGCAGGTCATTGTTGCCAACATTGTGTGAAAATTTTCTGAGAATTGATTGGACGGTTTTTGAAATATTAGAAAAAAGTTATCTTGATAATAATTTGGCACGCAGTGTATATAGCTAGTAATATTTTTTCAAGAAGTGTACAGCTGTTTGTATTGCTGGTAATTTTCTATTTTTTTTTTTTTTTAGTATTGCTGGTAATAATTTATTCCTTAAAAAATTATTGCAAGACGCCTGTATACAGACAGAAAACGAATTCAATAAATATATAAAAATAGAAAGAGGTGTAAGGCAAGGATGTGTCTTCTCGCCGGACTTATCCATCCTATACAATGTGGCGATTCTGAGAGAAATAATAGAAGTCCTAAAAGAATTCATTATTTTAGACCCCAATCTTAATAACATAAGAAAGGAAACTTCAAGAACTCATAGATTTGATAATGTACGCCACAAATATCTGTTGGAACAGCGATGTAACCATGACATCCTTGGGAAGGATCTTAGAATAATCCAGAACATATAATGGTAACACACTGCCTACATACGGATAGAAAATGAATTCAGTAAATATACAGAAATAGAAAAGGGTGTAAGAAAAGGATGTGTCTTCTCGCCAGATTTATCCATCCTATGCAGTGTGGCGATTCTGAGAGGCATTACAAAGATCCTAAAAGAATTCATTATTTGAGGCCCCAATGTTAATAACATAAAATATGCAGATGACACTGTGTTGGTAGCAGACACAGAAAAGAAATTACAAGAAAAACTACAGAAGGTCGAGAAGGAAAGCGAGAAGAAAGGACTAAACATCAATTGCATGAAGATAGAATGCATGGGTGTTAGCAAAAGGGACAACCCAACATGCAAATTACAGACTGGGGATGCCTAAATCAAACAGGTTAAACAATTTAGATATCTGGGAAGTTTTTTTAACAGAGGCCAGAAAGTGTGACACGGTAATCTGAAGGGGGGGTTGGGATAGGGAAAGATGCTTTTCAAAAGCTAAGCAAAGTATTAAGAAACAGAAAAATGTCTTCCGAAAAACAAGAGTAATGAATTGTTACGTAATATCAGTTCTCCTCTATAACAGTGTATTCTAAAAGATTTCTTCGCAGATGGAGAAGAGACTTAAAGCAACAAAAACGTAGCTCTACAGGAGGGTGCTGAGAATGTCATTGACCGAACATGCGAGAAACAAAGTTCGAAAGAAGATATTAACAAAAAGGATACTTTTGCTTAACATCAGGAAAAGGACGTTGGGATTTCTGGGGCACATAATGAGGAAAGAGGGCTTAGAAAATTTAATATACACAAGCAAGAGGGAGAGAGAAAAACAACGAATAACATATATAGTGAGTTTGAATAAATGGATGGTGGAACAGAGTTTGGAATTAATGACAAAAAGACATAATATATAAAGAGCTGCAAAGGACAGGAAATTGTGGAGAGCCATGATTGCATACGTCCTGAGTGGAGATGGAAAATCTATTGACTATATTTAAATTGCTTGTGAAGACAAAATCTATATGGAGCTGTAAATAAATAGATAGATAGATAGATAGATAGATAGATAGATAGATAGATAGATAGATAGATAGATACGGAGCAACTCTGATGTATGTATGTATATCAACAGATTCGGGCACTTCAAGGCGGTGTAATTGTTAGCAACCTTGTCTCGCTAGAACAATTACGACTGAGTAGTGAGTTCGTTCCTCACTGGGTGCCCCATCCTTCGGCCTTGTGCCACATCTAAGCTACGCTTGGAAAAATCACTATATCAACAGATTTAAATAGATTATAAAAGACTAAGATAGATAGATAGATAGATAGATAGATAGATAGATAGATAGATAGATAAAACAGACTGACATAGATAGATAGATGGGTACAGGCTGAGATAGATACGAACAGGCTAAGATAGATAGATAGATAGATAGATAGATAGATAGATAGATAGATAGATACGAACAGGCTAAGATAGATAGATAGATAGATAGATAGATAGATAGATAGATAGATAGATAGATAGATAGATACTGAACACACTCTGCTAGATAGATAAATAGGAAGGGATTGAAATAGATAGATAGATAGATAGATAGATAGATAGATAGATAGATAGATAGATAGAAACAACAGACTGACATAGATAGATAGATAGATAGATACTGAACACACTCTGCTAGATAGATAAATAGGAAGAGACTGAAATAGATAGATAGATATATAGATATATAGATAGATAGATAGATAGATAGATAGAAAGATAGAAAAGAAAAGAAAGAAAGAACAGACTGACATAGATAGATAGATAGATAGATAGATAGATAGATAGATAGATAGATAGATAGATAGATAGATAGATAAAGCATAGAGTCGGACAGGTATAAAGCGCATAAAGAAATGCAGTCAGCTTTATGAGAAGATTTCCAATAACAAACATCAAACCTGCTTCTTTTGTCAGGCTGGGATAATTCAATAATGTAACCAAAAGCTGAATTGTCGCATTAGATCTGTAATCGTTTCAGGTTGTCTAAAAAGTGTCCAACCGAAACGAAATAAATAAGGTGAATTTTTTTTTATTATTATTCTTTTTGCTATTGTGGTGTGAGCTTCTATCTATGCAACTACAAAAAAAGAAAGCATAGAAAAAAAAATCGAAAGATGGGAAAAAGAGCAGATACCTACGTTTATATATACTGAAGGCTATAAATGAAGTGTACAAAAAAAGGATTAAATTATATAAAAGTGTGATCGTGGCCGGGACCGAAATAATAATAATAAAAAAAAAAAACGAAACGAAAATGGATAGGGAACAAGAAAAGCGTTAATTGAAAACTTGGAAAGAAATCGTAAGCAAACAAATGTAAAAAAAAAAAAAAGAAAAGGGAAACGAAAACAAACAAGAAAGCATCAGACGATAATTGAACAAGTCCTGTGGGCGGCTATGTTGAGGCTGGTATTCGTTGACAGGATACCGGGGTTGTAAGATCTTACCTGAACGCTGAATTGCGAGAATAACGTTGACAAGAGCCAGATCTCATGTGACATAAAGACACAAAAGTAAAAAGAAACTTGACAATTGCTTGATCAAGGGATTGAGAAAATATTTTTATTTTCTTATTTATAGATCTCTTTGAATTTGTAACACTTTATTTATGAATATCATCTGTTCCAGTCATTTCTTATTGTGTTAAGGATTTACGCACGAATATATATATATATATATATATATATATATATATATATATATATATATATATATATATATGTCGTTTTCTTTTTGTCTATTTTTGACAGACGCCGCCGCCATTTTGTTCTCTTTGTATTGATTTCTTAAAGCAAGCAGTGATGTTCTTAAGAAAAAAGAATCTTTGAATATCTTTCGTTTTCTTTTTTTCTTTTTTTTTTTTTTGGCATAACAAGGAAATATCACAAGAAAACATTTTTCTAACGTTGCAAACACTATCTATCCTGAGTCATCTTAGCTTGTTAACGAAAAAAAAAGTCAATTATTTTTATTTTATCATCACAGTACGAGAAAGAAGAAATATTGCTTGCAAAAAAAAAAAAAACTGTAAAGCCGCTTAAACGACTTCCGCCAAAGATATATGAACTGACGAATTGATATTATTATTATTAATAATAATAATAATAATATTCCTTTAATTTCTGTTGTATACACATTTCCTTCCGGGTCCTAACGTCAGAAATGGCATCATGACATTTTTCACTGAACATTTTTGTAAAATAAATAAAACAACTTATGTTCACACACTTTTTACAACGATAAAGCGATTCGTAAAGTGTGAAAACAACTTTTTTTGTATTTCTTTAAGGTATGGGCTACCGTGGATCCCTTCAAAGAGTCTATTGGAATCTGTTCCAATCAAACCGAGGGCGCCAACCACACCTGGAATTATTTATGTCCTCATATGCCACATTTTCAACTTCAAGATCCTTGTATTTTGGTAGTATTTTTGAAGATTTTAAAATATATAGCACAGTCAACGGGAACTGTGATGTCAAGAAGAAAACACAGTCTGTTTCTGCGATCGATTATTATTATTATTATTATTATTATTATTTTATTTCCTTTGAATTCTGGTGTGTACTCATTTCTTTCCGTGTCCACCCCCAGAGACCTAAGATCCAAAATGGCATCATGGCATTTTTCACTGAGCAATTAAAAAAAAACAAAAAAAAAAAAACAAGACATATTTTACATAGATAAAACCCTTCATAAGGTGTGGGCTGTACTCGATTATTATTATTGTTGTTGTTGTTGTTGTTGTTGTTGTAGCATACCTACGGACGATAATGGGTAGATCCCCATTCACATAAATACAGTAGTAAATACTGTATGTTGGTCTGCAGTTGTAGATTCGTCTGACAGAGAGGATCCCCAGACGAAGCTGTGTCGAGGGGCAGAGTCTCGTCTCGAGAAAACAGCTACCCGAACCTGTTTTATACGGGGTCTACGGGGAATTTTTGACCGAGACAACGGACTCGGATACCCACATTAAATTCGGCCTTTTGCCACATCTGACCGCGTGGGGAGGTTGATAGATATCCTGCAGTTTGAGATTCATCTCCAGCTGTGTTGGTCAAACTCTCTTCCTCCGAGGAGAGAGAATCCCCAAACGAGGCTATGTCGAAGGGCAGAGTCTCGTCTCGGGAAACAGCTACCTGACCCCGTTTTATACGGATTCTACGGGGAATTTTTGGCTCGGATACCCGACATTAAATTCGGCCTTGTGCAACATCTGACCGCATGAGACGGTTGGTAGATATTCTACAGTTGGAGATTCATTGTGGAATTCACTTGACTCACTTCAAGTATTTTTCTACTACTTCTATGCACCGCTGGCGAATCTTATATGTGTTGTTCTTGTCCTAAGTATTGTCGTTCATTACCAACCATCGTTTGATTACTCCCACATTATATTCGGTCTGGTGCCATATCTGATTAAGTGGTGTGATTGGTAGGTATCATGCAGTTGGAGATTCGTCTCCAACTGTGCTGGTCAAATTCTCTGCCGCAGACGAGGCTATGTCGAAGATAGATAGATAGATAGATACATAGATAGATAGATAGATACGGACCAACTCTGATATGTATATCAACAGATTCGAGCACATCGAGGCGGTGTAATGGTTAGCAATCTACTCTCGCTAAAACAATTACGACTGAGTAGTGAGTTCGATCCTAACTAGGTGCCCCATACTTTCGGCCTTGTGCCACATCTAAGCTACGCTTGGAAAAATCACTATATCAACAGATTTAAATAGATTATAAAAGACTAAGATAGATAGATAGATAGATAATGGAAAAACATAAATAGATATAATCAGATTGATATACATAGACAGATAGATATGAACTAATATAGATAGATAAGAACTAATTGAAATAGATAGATAGATAGATAGATAGATAGATAGATAGATAGATAGAACAGACTGAGATAGATAGATAGATAGATAGATAGATAGATAGATAGATAGATAGATGTGAACACGCTGAGATAGATACGAACAGGCTAAGATAGATAGATAGATAGATAGATAGATAGATAGATAGATAGATAGATAGATAGATATGGAAAAACATAAACAAATATAATCAGATTGATATACATAGACAGATAGATATGAACTAATAAGATAGATAAGAACTAATTGAAATAGATAGATAGATAGATGGATAGATAGATAGATAGATAGTGAACACACTCTACTAGATAGATAGATAGATGGATAGATAGATAGATAGATAGTGAACACACTCTACTAGATAGATAGATAGATAGATAGATAGATAGATAGATAGATAGATAGATAGATAGATAGTGAACACACTCTACTAGATAAATAGATAGATAATTTCAGCTTTGCAAGTATAAGGTTAGGCCTAAAATATATTATATTTCTCATATTAAATTATAATTAACATCATGAGAGTAATGTTTATTCCAAAAGACATTAATTTATTAATATATTTTAATAAGCACCAATTATTTCTAATACCACTAACGACGTTTTCTTGCAAACAAAGGAGTAATCGCCCTTGATTCATAACGTGTTTTTCGTAAATTCAGTTTCTTTTCTTTAATATACTTTTTTTAATTTTCGTCTTTCGAACTTAAGACTTAATTGATATAAATTAGAAATATTTAATTCAATAATTATAGATAGCAATAATAAAATAAACAAGTCTTAACAGCCAATTTTAAAATCAACACCACGGGAACGCAAATTTCGTAACGCTTAACGTTCAGTGGATAGGTACCCTGCACCTGAAGATTGCGTAACCGCATGAAACTCCGATAGACGCGGTTTTATCTATATTCACTTGAGCACTGTTGAATGACAAGGTAATTCTAAAAACAACGGTCACCTGCATAAATGCGAAGCTCTTCAGTAAAATAAATGGAGCACTATGGCTGCTTGACGTTTGTTTACGTTTGTAAAACCAATACGCTAGATTTGGCTGACTCATTCCGTCGAGTGGTAGTTGGCTTAGTCGTAGAACCTCTCACTGACACCAAATTGAGGCATTCAGTTGTTTATTCGCACTGATGACACACACACACACACACACACACACACATATATATATATATATATATATATATATTGTGTATATTTAGGCAGCAATTTTTCATTAATGCATGTTTCATTAAATAATATAGACAAGTGTTGTCTATTTATTTTAAGTTTCTTTCATATTGTCTGATAAGCTTAATCACATTAACATTGAAAGACGAAAGAAAATCTCCACAAATATCCTTAAATGCCTATAATTGATAACAGAAGCCATTGGTTTATACCAACGGCTTCCTACACTTAATACTCCTCGTTTTCACTCTCGTGTGGTCAGGTGTGACGTCACGAGCTGCGAAGCGATTTTCGCTTCCGCGTCTCGTATACACGAGTTAGTCGTTGCTTTGAAATGTTTTCATGCAACAAAAAACAGACTATCATTATTGTTTCGTCCGTGTACTGGTTGATTTATTAAAAAAGTAAGCCGAAAACTTTTATTGGATTTAAACTTGTATCAATATGATGATTTGCTTTCGTCCTTCAATGATAATGTTATTAAACTTATCAGACAATATGAAAAGAACTTACTTACAATAAATAGAGAAAACTTGTCTATATCATTTAATGAAACATGCATTATATATATATATATATATATATATATATATATATATATATATATATAAGTGTGCAGACTATATTTTATATCATAAAGAAACAATTTAATAATGATTAATAGCGAAATCACTTCGCTAACAAGACATAATGAGACATTAACTTACTATCAATTCCTTGAATAATAAGTTCCTTATATTCGAGTTGGTGTCAGATGAAAGATACTTACATATATATATATATATATATATGTGTGTGTGTGTGTGTGTGTGTGTGTGTGTGTGTGTGTGTGTGTGTGTGTAAAGCATTAACATATCGTAGTTAGAATTAAATGCATTTTATAGGTATGAGGGCGTGCAGGAAGATATGCTAATAGATACAGGGATCATAAAAATATAAGAACGAAGACATCCAATCACCAAAAGCACTATTCCTAAACGCGTTCGCAATACAAAGAATGTCTCCGCCAAGAAATCAAGACTGCGGAGAAGCGGTACCAATGCCGGTGGAACTCCCATATCATGCCCGATTACTACTGGAGACTCATGCGTGATTGCACTTAGAAAACTCACAAAAAGAAGTCATATAAGTGAAGCTTCCTCCAGATGAAGTAAAGTACAATGACCTGAATAACTTGCGATAATGGGCTTGTAAAACATTATGGTTAATAGCTTAAATTACATATTTTTCTAGTTTACTTTTGATTGGAAATCATATTTTTAATTTATAATTTTTCATTAATCTCTTGAGGATGCTACAGGGGAAATATTATGGCTCTTCTGTGTTCTTTGTTTAAATAATAGCATGCTGTAAGTAAATATCACATTTGAATTATTCATATACAATCAAAATCTTAAATAAAAAATGATACATTTATTCCACCTTGTTTGATTTCAAATGAATAGCCTAAATAGAATAATAAATCTGGTTTTATTGAAATATTCAGGCATCAGTAACACAGTAATTTAATTAGTATCATTGTGTACAGATTGGTAGACACGAAAACATTTCAACAATATCTTAAAAATTGGAGTCAATTAGACAAAACCAATGCTCACCTCAAATAAAGCGGTCCTAATATCTCCCCAAAACAGTCTCAGCTAATATACCAAAAATATTTTGCTGGCTCGTGTTATCATCAAATATATAAGAAACATTTTCGTTTTGTTTTTTATTAAAAATATTTGAGAGATAAACAATAGCAGAAACTGATTATTCTGAAGCAAAAATAAAATTAGTATAGCTGGTTACTCGTATTCCGTCTATCCAATCCCTACTGCAGACGTCCGCTCAGGCAACATCCATAGAGCCCACCTTAGAATTCCTGGATTAGAATTCTAGCGTGATTCTTGTGTGATCACCACTTTGGACAAAGCTAGCACGCTCAAGCACCTGATGACTAGTATTTCGTCACCCCACCCCCACGAGGGCATCATGTGGCACAAGGCCGGTTTAACGAGGGATCTCCGAGTCTGTGGGCTCGGCCAAAAATATGCCCTTTGAACCGTATAAACGGGTTCAGGGTCGGTTTACCTCCCCGAAAGAGACTCCGCCCTTCGGCGTAGTGTTCGTGTTCCTCCCCGCCCGAAGGCAGAGAGTTCAAACGATCAGCCGTTCAGCCGGACGTCCGACTTCAGACACCTGATGACTTCGTGCTAGTAAAGACGGACCTCAAGGGCTCCGTCTACTTCATTTCACTCACTTCCTGACAAATTGACCATGGTGAGATTCGAACCCGGGTGACATGGTCAGAACGCGGACGTTCTAACCATTAGGCCACGTGCACATATAATAAAAGTAGTAAACAAAACAAAATAAAATTACGACACGAGGCGCTTTTCTAACATATGTTTCCTCATCCATAAAAATAAATATAATATATAAAAATAAAAATAAATATCTGAACGATCAATGATAGAGAAACAAATAGACGATATTGAACCAATATACAGAAAAAAGCAAAACAAACATTACTACTCGAAATGCTTTCCTAGAATTTCTAAAATTACATCCTCTTTAACAAAAAGGAGAAATGTTAAACTTAAATATAAATCGAGTATAATTATTCCCGCCAATATATAATAATTTAAAAAATACAATGTATTAAATGTTCTTAATATAATAATTATCAGTGAAATATTCTTAATAAATTAAACTTGCTAAATAACACTTATTTTAAAAATAAAACAATCGATGTATACCACGGCATATCTTGAAAAATAACAAGTATGTATTTTAATTTTAATTAGATTATCAGAAATGCCCAACTCCACGAGAGCGTCTCCATCCATGCTTATCAGAATGAGTTGATTGAATCAAACTCCACGACAAGAGCGTCTCCATGCGCATAAGTTCTTTTCTCCTGAGTCCATCTTTCAGCTCTACAAATCTACCATTTGTCCTTGCATTAAATGACAGAGAAAAAAATCAACGATACTGAACTGAGTTGGAATAACTGCATTGAATCAATAGCTTCATCTACGACAAGGAAATTTGGTTCTCTTCGTCGCGCCAGTAAGTTCTTTTCTCGAAACAATTAAATGTGAGTCCATGAATGTTTTCAGATCCAGTGGCAGGACCCAAAGAGTGTGAAACCCTTGTTCTGGAGAACTTGGAGAGGCGAATTTGTCTGACATCCATTAAAAAATGAACAGAATAGTCTACCCCAGTGAGCGAAATAAATCAACGAAACGTTGTAATAAAAAAAAAATGGCGACAAAATAGTCCGAATAATGTAAAAAAAAAAATGGATAAAAAATAACCAAAACTTTCTTTTTAAAAAACATTTAAATCACGACGCCTGAATGGAGAAAGTCCGACAATTATTTTAAGATAAAAAGAATATACAAACATAAAATTGTCGGACTTTGTCCATTTCATAAAATTAGTTTCGTCCTTTGAGCAGATATGAATGTTGAGAGACATGGAAGATTGATTTTCGCTAATCGAACGATCCTCTGTGGCTCGATCGGAACGTCAGGCTAATGGCGGTTTCGTATAGGATACAGGTTCGATTCCTGTCCGAATATTTTCTATGAAAATTTCTCGGACATACAGGCCGGTAAATGTTGTTTAATACTGTTTATTATAAAAGAGCATTTATATTTGTATCTATAAAAAGAATGTTAAACATAAAAAACGTACAAAAATTGTAACGACTAACTTTTTAGTCAAATCATTTAAACAATTGATTTTGTTTCCAAATTGAACGAAAGTTTAATTATAACGTCATCTGTTTTCCTGATATCCGGATACCATTCGACAGAATTCGACGATTCAGCAACATGTCAAAACAGTTGTCTATTGAGGAAGGTCAGAGTGTTCACAGTCGAAAGGTTTGGATAAAATAAATAAATGAATAAAAATTTCACAAAGATGAGGAAATTACTCAACGCAAACAATTCAAGTGTCAAATGTTTCTTAAATCAGCAAAATCAATTTGAATAAAAAGCAACGTTTTGCAACACCTAGCTGGTATTTAAAAAAAAAAAATAGAAATGTAAAGAAAAAAACAGTTGTTTCAATCTATTCAGTTTATTCTCCACCAAATAACATTTGCAATGAAACAAAATAAAACTGACAAGAGAAACAGGCGACTTCCGCTGTAATTGGATAATGTAAAATCCAAAAAAGAATTTCATGCCATCATTTTTTAGTTAAGTTAATGACAGAGAGGAATATAAAAAATATTTTTCAAAAATTTTCAAAGAACAAAACACATCCAACGATTTGTTTTTGATATATATATATATGTGTGTGTGTGTGTGTGTGTGTGTGTGTGTGTGTGGTGAAATGTATAGAAAATAGGAAAGAACTGTTAGGTAAATAATCCAAACTTCTTTAGTATTTTTGACTCTTGTTTTGAAACATGAGAACTCTTATGTAGCGTGTTGGAATCAATTTTTAAATAAATAATTACATATATATATATATATATATATATAAAATATTTTTATGTTTAACGTATTTAAGCAAATGCTCTGTTTATAATAAACAGTATTAAATAACATTTACCGGCCTGAATGTCCCAGAAATTTTCATAGAAAATATTCGTCCTTTGACAGGATTCGAACCTGCATCCTATATGGAACCGTCATTTACGCTGACGTGCCTTACCGTAAATGACGAGTCCGTATAAATATTTGTATCTATAAAAAGAATGTATAAACATAAAAATGTATTTCCATTTTTCAATGCACGAAACAAGAGATGCTGGCAATTTCAAGCAATTTTTTTCAAAGATGATGGATAGAAAAAGAAAAAGAATACATATTAGCTGGATTTTTTTTTGAAAAATTTTATAACTACCGGCGTCTTTTGTTAGATAACAACAACAAAAACCCAGTCCGTTAAAATTATATTTTTCTTAAAGTGTTTGTTGATATATAAAATTATATATATATATATATATATATATATATATATATATATATATATATATAAAAGTTTCGTTGAAAACGCCTGACAAGGTGTGGTAGTTGAGTTTTTATGTAATTTGTCATGTGTTCGTATTTTTTTTTCAAAAATCTTTTCAAAATATAAATTATATAAAAATTGTCCGAAAATTTTCCAACGGCTTAACGTCCATACTTTTACTAACTTTTGTATATATCAAGGATGAATTTTATTTTACGCGTAACTGAATATATGCATTGTTTTGTGTATGTATCTAGGTTTATAGAATTTTTTTTATTTTTCAAACACATCCACAATGTGCTGACCCTGTTTAGAAAATAAAACTTTCATCTAACTCGAGATGCATATATGAAACCATCAATACGTTTTTCAGTTAAACCTAAAACATGAAAACAATTGTAGCACAAGTCCTAAAAGGGGGAATGGGTTGAGACTGGTCGGCACTAATTTTGTGATGTCAACGAACACTCGTTGCCACTTTTATAATGTCAAAGATCACTCGTTGCCACTTTTGTAATGTCAACGAATACTCGTTGTGACTTTGGTAATGCTCGTTGTAGTAGAGACTTTGTAATCGCAGATACAACTATAGTAACGCCGTTGAACAATACTGACGTCATACGCCTTCGAATAACATTCACACTAATAGTACTTGCTGGATA